>PVIY010016419.1:0-51887 GCA_004026745.1 Myrmecophaga tridactyla
AAGGCCCACTTGAGTCAGCTGAATCTCAGAGGACAAACTGCAAAAGGGAGGAAGGAGTAGGTGTAAAGAAACAGATGGATAATAGTCATATGTCACAGATAAGTGACAGTTCTTCGGAGAATTTGATAGGGTGTAGGCTGGAGCTGTTTCTCCTCTCTCTCTCTCTCTCTCTCTTTTAGGATGTGGAGATTAGGAGTGAGAAAAGAAAAGAGAAGGGGCAAGACAATAGGCCAGACCAGAGTGCCTGATCAGCATCCTAAAGCTATCTGCCATTCCCAGCACTCCCACCCCTCCCCCGCCACACACACACCACGCTGGTACTGTCATGTGGATCTCAGGATCTCAGATCAAGCAGATGTGGTCCCTGCCTCCCGGGCCAAGGGTCGCCTCCTCCCGAGGTACAGGAGGGTAGGAAGGCAGAAGAGAAGGGAAGGGAGATGGAAGCGAAGAGATGAGCAAACTACCAAGGCCTCCTCAGGGACAGTGGCCTTTTTTTCCCCTCCAAAGTGGTTCAGTCGCACAAAAATCTAAACCCACCCGGCCCGATCACGTGCCAGCTCCCTTTATCAAATGCTGGCGGCTGCAGACCGCGCACACCTGCCCGCCCGCAGCTGCAGTGGAGAACGCAGGGCCCCAAGGGAACACGCCGAGGGCGGTGGCTGAGCGAAAAGGGAGGGAGACCCCCAAACCCGGACGAAGAAGAAAGCCCCGCCTGTCCGATGTTGTTCTCCAGACGAATCGGGCCGAGAGGCCCGGGACGCAGCCCCTATTTCCAAAAAGCCTCCGATGTTACATCATCAACAGAAACCTATTAACACGAAATACATACCCAGCGGCTGGGAAAGGCTACATCGCGGATACAAACAAAAACAGACCTCTGCTACCAGGACCGAGCAGTTCCCGCACAGGGGAAAGATACTGCAAGGCTCTAGAATTCCATGAAAATAAACAAAACCAAGGCAAGCCTGTGTTCTTACCTCCTGCGCGGTATCACATCCATCTCTGGTCTTCCCTGTGGGTGTTTTGCTGTTTTGTTTTTTTTTAAGGAAAAAAAAAATAGAAGCCTACTTAATGAACCACCCAGCTAATCCGCAGGGCGATGACTTCCTACCCATCCTGCAGCCCCGTACTTGTCAGAGCAGTGGGAAGGGTTTCTCTCCCCACATCTGCCTGAAATCCCACCAGCAATGCGCTCCTTGGCGTCAGTAGTAATTACAGACGACAAAGAAAGCCGTTCTTTGACAAGAGGGTCTCGTCCCAGCTCCTCCCTCACAGCCCTACCATCAGAATTAAATCCATTTCCTGCACGAGGCTGCAAAGAAATGAGAGCTCGCTTCGCTCTACACGCTGACAAAAGGACGCTTCCCCGGTGCCCGCAGAGCCCCCTCTAGTGGGCCGCGGGACTCGGCCGCCCGGGAGGGACTCGGCGCTGCAGTGCCCAACGCCCCGTGCTGCCGCAGTCCCGGCCCGGGGCCACGCCCAGGCGCTCTGTCGTGCTCACCCCACTTGGGTACCACCAACTGTCCACAGTAGCCGAGAGCTAATAGCATCTTGTTGGCAGGAGGAAACTCTGAAACGTGAGCTCCGTTAGAGGATTTATCCTCCCTAGGATTAAAAAAGCCTCACACAATGTTTTTTTTATACAGGAAGTACATCTTACTGTTAGAAGGTAACAGTATTAGTGATTTTAATAGCAATTGTTTGACCATCTAATCTCAGAACCAAAACTAGCCCTATCCTAATTCTAACTCCATTTCCAACTAGTACAAAACCTTTGTCATTGCGGGGCCCTTTGGAGTGATTTGTTGTCCAGTTTCCTCGAGTTCTAATTACTAACTCCCCTCACCCCTTCTTCTCCAACCTCCCACCCTGGATGGAACAGGTATAGTGTGAGAAAACCGGGTGGGGAGCCAGGACAGTTGCCTGCAGTCCAGGACCTGCCATCAGTTAGCTGTGTAACCTTGATAAAGTCACTTAACCTCTCTAGGACTTATCTTCAGCTATGAAGCTACAGCGTGCCCTAAGGCAACTTCAGTTTCCAATATTCGCTGACAGTGTTTCTCAACATGTAGTCCTTAGAGCAGGAATATTGAGGGGTAACATTGGGGTTTTAGACTCCCATAATCTCTGCCAGCTCCCCAAAGCTCCCCTAAGTCCACACTCACCAAGTGGTTTTAAAGAGGTGCTTGCAGGACAAGTACAGCATCCACAGAAGCCCCTGGCCACTGCTCTGAACCAGAATGGGGCTCCTTTCAGGTTCTGAGATTTCACAGACCTCAGACCCCAGTGGAATCAGCATGTTAAAATGTTTAACAAGCACCCCTGTGACTCCTTACATATTAGGGGTCAGGTCTATGCAACTACTGATTTAGAAGAGGAAAAGCCTACCACAACCCTAAAACTAGCAGATGCTCCACTTCCAGGGCAGAGGTGAAGTGTTTCTCTTCTGGCTTCCCTACCTCCACTCCAGTCCCTGCATCTTCCTTCCCCACCCAGAGCTTCTCGCTCATTCCCCTTCCTTCTCCTGAAGCAGAGTCCACATACCCTTCTCCCCATCCCCCTATAAAGGGGAAGCTTAAACCCAGCCACTTGAGATGACTCACCAGCCCCCTCCCTACCCGAAGGGGCCGTGGTCTATCAAAAGCCAGGTAATGATGTGTTTGAGACATTTCAGGGGGCTGTGGCATTATTAGTGCCAGGGTGCAATGATAACTGGGAAGTCAGCAAAGCCTTCTCCAGAGCTAACGTTGGCTCTGTTCCAAAACTGAACCCAGAAAGAAAATAAAGAACCCCCATTTAGTCCAGGAATACCAGGTTTCATGATATACTGGTCATCTCTAGTCACTCAAGAACTCTGCATGGTACATTATTCAATTTTCTCAAGTTAACAGCCAGCCATTGTTGGTGCTTGGCATTGTTCTCAGGGCTGTACTTGCAGTTTAATTCATTTAATCTTCACAAGAAGAGAGGGTTGTACCATTATTCCCATTTTACCAATGAATCTGAGGACAAACAGGTTTAGCAACTTGCCCAAGATCACAAAAAGTTAGTGGGGAGTGGGGGTAGCCAGGATCCAAACTTAAGCGTTTTGGTTCCAGAACACTATACTGCATGGCGTCAGAAGAGACTTCAAAAAGCAGAACTGGTCATGTCTACAGGCTATTGTGTCTCAAAGTTCGATTTAAAGTCACTTTTTAGTTGCAATATTGTTTTACATTGGAGTAGCAAATACAAAGAAAAGCAAAACTGGTATAAGACACTGATAAGGCTGTACCATATTCTTTTACCACAAGAAGTGATCCTCCTCCTCTAGCAGAGCAGGGTTTTAAAAAACACCCAAATGAAGCTCTGATTTATACTGTAACATGGGTGAACACTGAAGATGTCATGTTGAGGTAAAACCAGACAAGAGAATATGCCTAAGGTGTGATCTCACACAAAATAGAATATACAAATTCTTACAGAAAAAGAAGACTACAAGCTACCAGGAGTGGGAGTGGGGAATAGGGAATTAATGCTTTAGTTAATGGAACAAGGGAAGTTTTGGTAATGGATGGTGATAGCAGTGGTACATCGTGAATATAATCACCACCATTTAGTTGTATACTTCGAAGTGGTGGAAAAGGGAAGCATTATGAGATACAATAAAGTTCTTAAAAATATGTCCACCTTCTCCCAGACACCATCTGATTAAGACAAGTGCTGGGAAAGTGGCACGAGCCCACGTCCTTAAGAGTTGTTCACATGTCGGTCAGGAAACGAGACTGTTTCCATGTCATTAGCCTATGTGAAATTTTAATTGAAGTTCCTAAAGTTCTCAATTCCCAACCCACAGGTGGGCATGGTAAGACCTTGAAAACTCAGAGTTCCCACGGCCGAAAGCCTTGGACACCTGCTCCTCAGCTGGAGACAGGAAAGCACAGGAGACTCCATGTCTGTCCCTGAAAGAGTTACATTTGGCTAGCCTCTGAGGGCCAAGTAGGGAGTTTAAAATTAGGTTTACTGACTGATTTGTAGTAGTTATTTCTAATCTCCGAGTCTTCTGACAAGTGCTTCTGGCCAGCAACAGCTTGTAAAGAGAGCAGATGGCAGCACAGCAAATACCAGCCATGCCTCTACTAGGCAGTTCTAAGATGGCTCCCAGTGGTCCCACCTCCTGGTAGTCACACTCTTACAGAGTCCCCTCCCTTGAGGGACAGGTAGGACCTGGAAGACCTGCTTCTAACCCATAACTGGTAGAACACAGCAAAGGTGACGGGATGTCACTATTACACAGGTTACATAAGATTCTTTACCCCACTAGCAGATTACCTCCTTGGCTTGCACACTTCAGTAAAGCAGTGGCCATGTTGGAAAGGCTGACACAGTAAAGAACCAAGGGCAGCTTCCAGCCAACAGCCAGCTAGAAACTGAGGGCCTCAGTCCAGAAGTTCTAGGGAAAGTGAGTTTTTCTAATCACTATAAAACACAGCAGAGCCTTTTCTAGTCAAGCCTTCAGTTGAGACCCCAGCCATTGTTAACCTTAATTTTTTTTGCCTTGTGAGACCTTGAAGCAGAAGATGTAGCTAAGCCAAGCACCGACTAGAGATAAGCACCTTTTAAGTTACTGATATTGTGATTTGTTCGATGGCAATAGCTAATACAGCACCTTGTCATGCTCCAATCCTAGGCTTAATTATCAGTGGCCCCTGGGAAGGCTGGAAGCGCTGGAGGAATTAACAACCCTGAGAAACAGCCCTCACCCAATGACTGTTATGCTAGTAAACATCCTAGCTTCCTCAGCCCTGAGTGCTAAGGGGACATGGCCAAGGCAAATTCTACATGCCTCCCTGAATGCCTCTGCAGGACTGAGCCCCAGTTGCCCACATCTTTTATAGGATTTTCTTCCCTGTTTCACTTTCCCACTATACCCTACTGGTGCTTCCTGGGCTTACCTGCTTAAGTTACTCTCTACATGGTTTTTCTGCAAACCTACAACCACTCTAATAAAAGGTAAGAATTTATCATTGACTTTACTTGAAAGCACAAAGTCTAGATCTCCTGAAGATGCCACTTCCCCAATAAGTGAAAATGCAACCATGTAACTGAGACCTACATGGAAAAAAAAAAAAAAACGAACTGAAGAGTCCAGAGCCCGGAGCACCAGTCTCAGTCCCAGTGACTGTATGGCATCAGGAAAGACCTTTGACCCCAAGGTCTCACATACGAGCTATAAAGCAAGGTTAATAAGTGCATGTCTTTCTACCACCCAAGGTTGTCATGCAGAGGAGATGAGGTACCAAGTGAAAGCACTTACTGTCTTATTGCTGATTAAAATGAGACAACCAGCAACTATAACTCCAGCCACACCAGGGAATAGCCAACATGGGTTGGGGGGGGGGGGGGACAAAGATGAGAGAAAGGCCCCCAGCCTCTAATTCCCACCTTCACATTAGCTCTAGACCCTCATGGGTCACAGAGAAAACTGTGCTCAGCCCTGATGATCTGAAAGTCCCTCTGGGGACTCCCCCTTGGAGCCAGGATAAGGCCTTACCTTCTTCTCCCAGGACCTTGGAAGCCACAATGAAGGTTTCAGAATGGAGACTTTTTTCTGATGACTTGGCTAGCAAGATTTTATTATTATGGAGTTTTTACTGGAAAGTCTGTGTCAAAACTTAGGGCAAATACCTCAGACCCAAGGATTTTGTTCCTGGGTCCCTGATTCCCTTGACTACCCAATGCCCCACAGGTGGCTGAAAACCAGCAGACTGCCTTCTTATTCCAACAGATTCCACTTAGGGTATATCTCACATCAGTATGGGCCTTCTTGTTCTTGCTCTGAGACCCCATTCTACACACTGCCACATTTAAAAGTTCTACTGCCAATACCTTGAGAAGTTTTGCAAATCTTTATCCAACTTAGCCCTATACCAACAGAAGTTACCCTGGAAACCCCCTTTTTCCTACCTTTCAGAGTTTCTTCCATAGGTGGCACCATCTCTTCCCTAGTGAAGACAGTTGGCCTCTCCCCAATCCTCGTTCCATTCTTTTTTTTTTTTTAATTTTTTTTTTAAAAATGCAACAAACGCAAACATTCTTAACTTATGATCATTCCGTTCTACATATATAATCAGTAATTCACAATATCATCACATAGTTGCATATTCATCATCATGATCATTTCTTAGAACATTTGCATCAATTCAGAAAAAGAAAGACAACAAAAAATTCATACATACCATACCCCTTACCCCTCCCTTTCACTGATCATTAGCACTTCAATCTAAATTTATTTTAACATTTGTTCCCCCTATTTATTTTTATTTCATGTGTTTTACTCATCTGTTGATAAGGTAGATAAAAGGAGCATCAGACGCAAGGTTTTCACAATCACAGTCACATACTTCCATTCTTTTTTATTTCTACCCACTGCCCCTAGTGTGGACAAAGGGCCCAAAACCCAACCAAAAACATTCTGTAGAGAGCTGAAGGGAACAGCTTAGAATTCTATACTCTTCTAGCTTAGGAATAAGTGACTGTTACCCTTCTGGAGGAATTAGCTTCTAATAGAAATAAAAACCCAAGTGCGACAGTGGCTCAGTGGCAGAATTCTCGCCTGCCATGCCAGAGACCCGGGTTCAATTCCCAGTGCCTGCCCATGCAAAACAAACAAACAAACAAACAAAAAACCCTAAGTGTTGAGAAAACAGATGGAATAGAGGACATTAGGTATAGGTCCTAGAGAGGACAAAGCCGAGAATCCCAAAGAGTAGAAGGGGAGCTGGAGGATTATAGTGTGGACTGAAGTTCTTGAAGTCTATTTCTTCAAGTTCTGAAGTTAAAGATAAAGTAGAGTTGAATAAATCTGCGACAGGTAAGGCCATTTAAAGAGTAGTTGTTAAATTTTGAGCTATCACAAAAAAATTTCAGAAACTCAAACTTTCAAGACTGCACATATTCTCTAGAAGGTACCTCAGGCCTTTTCAACTTTTCATACTTGGGGAAGTCTGAAAGAAGAAAAACAATTATAAATGGCTACAGTTCAAAAGAAATATAGTAAAAATGTAAAACATTTAACTTTAAATTTAAATATCTTTGATTACTAGTAAACATAACATTTTTTACCATTAAAATTCTACCACTTTAATGTTTTCCACTGTTGGCAAGGATATGATGAAATCAGTGCTCTCGCATAGCCTTTTGGTAATACAAGTTGGCCCACACATCAAGTCATAGGATGTACCTACCTATGACTCAGGAGTTCTACTTCTTGGAATCTACCCTGAAAAACAAACACACAGAAAGGGCTAAACACATCAAGTTATTTGCCATGTTTGAGGCTATAAAACAGGCGAATTTAAATGTCCAACTATCAGAAAACTAAATATAGTTCACAGACCATCAAAACTTGTTATAAAGGTGAGTAACCTCTAGACATGCCAATGAGAATGAGAAGACTGGACACATATACCATGATAATTTCTCAATTTGGTTGTATATGGGAAAAAAGGCATTTTAGTATATTTCCATCAGTGGTTCTACCAAAGTGGTATGAGCTCTTGAGTCTCAACTTTCTGAAATCTCAACTTGAAGAAAAAAGTGAATCCATGACTAAAAAGTCAAGTCACTCAAATCATGAGTAGGCACTTCAAATATTAGAACCTCACCATGGATAATAAAATTAATCAAATGCTTTAATTCAGATTAATTTTCTAGCCTACTAATTTACAAAAGGGTGGGTTTTGTTAGAACTAAAGGAAGTTAAAGGGTATAACACTATTACCCACATCCTGTACCCCAACACTTCACCGACTCTCATCCCAGCCCCCATGTATGTACAGTCCCCACTGCATTGAGGGGAAGAAGAGAATGCTTAATAGGCAAAGAACCCTCATAGGATTCTTAACATTGAACTGATAGGCCTTCTTTGAGTAAATACAGAACAAGATAGTTTTCTACCATCTGTATTATAAAGGTATTATCAGGGAGCTTAACAAGTAGAGTGAGGTATAGAAAGTAACGTTACATTCCTTCACATCTAAATTATGTTCATAACTGTCAATCCTGATTTAGTTGTCTGAAAGCTCAGCCAGGACTCAGACCAGAATCAAATATCGTGGCCACAGCCAGGCCTTCTCACTTACAGAGCAAAGCCATACAAACAATCCTTCAGTAAATTAAGAGCTCCTTATAATGAGTAGGGGTTTGACCACAGAGCTTGATATAACCTAGTCTCTCCCCTTGGGGATCCCTTCCAGATCACATGATGCAAGGGGGACTCTACCCCTTGGTTCCTCTCACCAGAAACCATCCCAATGAAGCAGGAGCCTTAGGCCTGTCTGCTATCCCAGAGCTACATGAAGGACACATTCTAAGAGGAAAAGCTTCCAAAAAGAAACAGAGTGATCCAAAGAGGAACAGAAGAGTCCCTAAAATAATGTAATTGTATTTATAATCCCTTTATCCTCCCACTGGAAGATCTACCTGTAACACTGTAACCTTAGAGTCCATTTTGTCTCTGATCTGTTTGGATACCCTAAGAATTAGAACAGAAGGAATAGATAGGGTTTCAGGGGAGTACCCTGAGCTCCCCCAGGGGCTAGCTTATGCTACCCTAGCATCTGGCTGCTTTCTCCTAACCCCAAAAGTCACCTCTGTCGAGGATCAGCAGTACAGGAGTCCTGCCTCTACTTTCCATCCAGTTCTTGGAATTCTCCTCTTTATCTGCCTCAGCCCAATCCAATGGGCCTTTTATAGAGCCTCTCATAAAATCTCCTATAAACATTCCCTCTAGAGATCTATTAGGATGGATGAGGACTAGCTTCAATTAATTTAACTACAAAGCCCAGATTATGTCAGAAAAACAGAATAGTTATCAACTCTCTCAAATTTTGCTCAGCTCATTGCAAGCACATAAGGTTGAAAAGCACATAAGGTAGGGTTCTTGTCATAAACTTACACCAGATTTCACATAGACATAAGCACACAGTAAAGTTGTTTTCATGTTCAATTCATTTTCCTCCAGAAAAAAATTAGAGTTCCAAACAAAGAACCTCCCTCTTGTTTTCAAAGAAAGAGAGGTTTGTCTTCCCTCTAACATTTTCTTATCTCAAATAGATTCAGCCTCAAGACTCTCCCTTGGTTGTCTGGTTGCATCTCCTGCTGAGTGGCTGCAGCCTGGGGAATCCTCTACTGGAGAGGCTATCATCCCAAGGTTAGGTCCCTCCTATCTACATGCTCTTGATACCTCACCTTTCTGGATGGCCAGACAACTTCCAACATACCTACCACCACAGCACCAGTCCCTAAGTCCCCAAAGTTAAGAAGACACAATCAAGTCCCAGAGGCAAGTGAACCCCTACAGCAGCCTTCCCTATGAGCCCCAATACACTTGGTTCAGGGCTACAAAGTTAGACATCTAAACAGGTGAAATGGGCAGGGAGCATGTGATACAATAATAAGTGGTGGGGACCACCTATAGAGTAGACAACATCCACTCTATCAAGAGAATTCAGTTTTTTTAGAATACCAGACACTGGCCAGACTCATCAGAATATGCTCCATAAGGCACTATAAGTTCTGGGGCAAACAAGCACACTACCCAAGCAAAAGCCTAGACCTACCCACCACATTACAATGGTAATATTTTTGCTGTCATACATAGCTCCTACTGGAGCGAAACATGAGAGGAGAGGCTTCAGGGCATTTCCAGGGTGCTAGTAAAGTTTCCCATCTATCCATACCATCTCTTTTCAGAGCTTAATGTTAAGGGAAGTTTTTTCCAGTGATTAAATTTATATACAGATTACCACAACCTGGAGATGGGGGTTAGTGTGACTCTTCCACCCACACTGACTGTGTCCTCTCAGGAACTCTTCCCAAGGAGTCTCCTGTGACATGCTATTACAGTGTTCAACAATGGCATATCCAGGCCACTAAAACACAGTTACGCATCATCCACATACTACTTTCCAGAGCCCCCAGCTCTCTTGTCCTTTCACTCAAAAAGAAAGGAGCTTTCCAGGGACACAGTCTCTATAATATCAGACAACTCTGAACACAATTTATGGCCTTGCATGGTATGAAATACCCAAGTTGTAGCCACAAGCGACAAAGAATAAACGAGAGGCAGTGAACACAGCTTACCACCCAGCAGCCCAACCCCAACATTGTAAAAGCCCACATCCTGAAACTCGACCAGTTTTAAGGGAGCTTCTCCAAGACCTTGAAATTAATCCCCGTCTATCAAAACTAGATGTTGTGCCTTCACAAGGTGCCAGACCCCCTCCATCTGCACATATACTTACCAATTCAGTACCCTAGTAAACCTTCTTTGGCCACAGAAGTTAGTCTCCCATCCCTGCCATCAACAGATTCTCATGTATTTCATTCAGGATTTTGCCCTCCAGGAATGTTGATCTTGTGTAATCTGTTCTGACCCCATCTCCCCCACCTCCACAAAATTCCCATGCCCCTAGAACATCCATCCCTGCCAACAAGATTCTACTCTCCAGATCTTCTCCGAAGGCAGGAAGGAGAGACCACTCTGCAAACCACCTCCCAAATCTAAGCCACTTTGCACACAAGCACGATGAGTCATGTCATTGTGCTATCCTTACTAGGATCCTTTTGTCAAATAAAAGCCAGCCTGAGGGAAAAAAATTTAGAAAAAAAAAAAGCCAGCCTGAGAATTCTGGGAAGATGGAAGAATAGGAAGCTTGAGGAATTGGTTCCTCCACTAGAACTATTAAACAGGCAGAAACTGTCTGAATCACCTATTTTGAAACTCCAGAGTCTAGAATACTACAATGTCCAGGGAAAAATATGAGGGAAAAGCTAGTAAGTTACAGTAAATACCAGTGAATCACCTTCTCTGCACAGTGGCTACCATCACCCATCACCTACTTTTGTGGCAGTGGAAGGATATTTTTATATTTAAAGAAGGATATAAAAACCTAGTTCCAAAAAAGAAAGAAAACCTAGTTCCCCAGGATCTGGGGGGATCATGGTCTGATTTCTGTTCATTGCTCTTGATTAACTGCTTCAGATCACTGAGGACCCAGCTCTGAGAAAAACCATTATTTGAGTCTTCTCTGGAAAGAGGAGTAGAAGGGCTCAACTGGTAGAACAATGGCCAAGTTAAGAAAGCACAGCCTTGGGGAAGACATGGAAGAAACTCCTGGTACCTTTTCTGGTCCCTCCCTCATCCTCTCCCCAGGAAAGTTTGGTGCTAGCAGGGTCTTTTCTGGATCCCTAGCCTTTTTCCAGCTAAGAAAGACTGACTTGGGAAGCTCTTCTCTAGCATTTCCTCCACCCCTCAAATTTGTATCCCAGGCAGAAGCAGTTTGAGACAATGAAAGCAGTATAAGAAACAACTGAGGTGCTTAGCCTGGGACAAAGGCTTACCTGCTTTAAATCCTGCAGTGGAATACCCAGGAGAGGAAGAAGGTCTGATTCTTGTGAAATAGAGAAGGCATTCAAACTCCTGTAAAAAAAGGGAACTAGGCCACTAGCAAGTGCAAGTCCAGGACCAGACAGGTGCAAAACAGACAAATACAACCCTGTACTTTACATTTTCCTTGGGCTGAGAACACTAGCCAATGCAAAGACAATCTGCAAAGAGGGAAAAAGGTGGTTTTGCTTAGGTTTGAATGTCAGATGCCAATAACCGAAGTTTATCACTAGCTGGATAGAAACTCAAGAAACAGACATCTCAGGTAATAAGTCCTAGAGTTATTTTTAAACATTAAAATGGACAATGTACAATAAAAGTTATAACAAACAAGGAATGACCCACCCAAAGGAAGACAAAAATTCATAAAGCATCAACAAAGATCAGACAGGGGACATAGCAAAGACTAAAAAAATGATTTTCAATGTGCTGAAGATGAAGGAAAATATAGAACCAGTAGGTCAGGAAAACAATGAGTGAACAATGATAATATCAAAGAGACAAGTTTGAAAAAGGAACCAAACAGAACTAATAGAGTTGAAGGCCACAATAAATGAAAAATTCCCAGGAAGGTTTCAATAGCAGGTAAGAGCTGACAGAAGAAAGATTTGGCAAACTTGAAGATAAGAGCATTGAAATTAGTCAGGCTGAGAAGGAAAAAAGAATTAGAAGTGAAAATAGCCCAAGAGACTTGTGGAACACCATCAAACATACCAATATACTCATTATAGGAGTCCCAGAAGAAGAAAGAAAGAGGCAGACAGAATATTCAAAAAATATAATGGCAGAAAACTTCCCAAACTTAGCAAAAGACATGAATGTGCACATGCAAGAACCCCAACAACCTCAAACGATAAGTTGAAAAGAAATATGCCCCATCATATATCAGTCAAACTGTCAAACACAAAGGCCAAGGAAAGAGTCCTGAAAGCTACAAGAGAAAAGCAGTGTAACATATGGGAGTCCCAATTAGATTGGGTGCCAATTTCTCACCAGAAACCATGGAGGCAAAGAGGTAGTCAGAATAAAGTACCAACCAATAATTTTATATCTCAGCAAAACTATCTTCTAGAAATGGAGAGAATAAGATATTCCCAGACAAGACAACAGCTGAAGGAATTCACCACTAGACCTGCCCTGCAAGCAATGCTAAAGGGATCTCTTCAGAAAGGAAGGGACACTAGACACTGATTCAAAGTGGCATTAATAAATACTTTCAGTAAAGGTAACTATATAGGTAGTAGTAAGTACAAGTACGATTGTGTTTTTTGTTATGTAACCCTACTTACTCCCTACAAATGCTAAAAGAAAAAAATGTAAAAAGCAGTGATATATGATTCTGGACATACAACATATAAAGTGGTAACAAGTATAAAGAAGATAGGGGTTGGACTATAGGAACAGTATATGTGTATGCTATTGAAGTTGATATCAAAGCAAATAGGATTGTTATGTATTTAGGATATTAAGCTTTATTTAACCCCATGATAAGCACAAAGAAAATATATTAAAAACATATCCAGCTAGAAAGAAGAAGGGACTCAATATGGTACAATACAAAAAATATGGAAGTAGACATTAATAGAAGAATGGATAGTAAAAAAAAAGGTATAAGACTTAAAGACTAAATAGCAAAATGGCAGAAATCCAGCATCATCAGTAGTTACCTTAAATATCAATGGTTTAAACTCTCCAGTCAAAAGGCAATGATTGGCAGAATGGACAAAATAAAAAGCATAACCCCACTATATGCTGCTTATAAGAAAACCACCTTGAATTCAAAGGTGAAGGTAGGTTCAAAATAAAAGGATGAAAAGGAGAATGTGCCATGCAAGTAATAACCAAAAGAGGTGGGTAGCTATACCAATATCAGATAAAATAGACTAAGTCAAAAATAGTTATGAGGGACAAAGAAGAGCAAGACAGCCATTATATATAGATAAGTGGGCCAACACATAAGTTATATATATATATACATACATATATATTCCTAACAGAACCAAGATATGAGATTCGAAGGGAGAGATAAGATAGATCTACATTAACAATCCACTTTCAATAATGGATACAACATTCAGATACAAGTTCAATAAGGAAACAGAAGATTTGCATAATACTCTTAATCATCTAGACTTCACATATACAGAATGCTTCATCCAACAGTAACAAAACAAATTCTTCTGCAGTGCACATGGATCATTCTTCAGGATAAGCATATCTGAGGTCACAAAATAAGTCTCAGTTTCAAAAATATCAAAGCCATATAATGTACCTTCTCTGACCACAATGGAATAAGGCTAAAAGTCAGCAGAGGGAGAAATGGAAAATTCACAAAGTGGAAATTAAACAACACTCTTACCAATGGGTTAAGGAGGAAATCAAAGGGAATTCTGGAAATATCTTGAGGTAAGTGAAAACTAAAATACAAGGTAACTTATGGGGTGCAGTAAGGCACTACTGAGAGGGAAATTTATAGCTCTAAATGCTTACCATTAGAGAAGAAAGATTAAGTCAGAGACCTAAAATTGAAACTAGAAGAACTAAAAAAAGAACAAACAACCCAAAGTAAGCAGAAGGAAGGAAAAGATTAGAAATGAAACAGAATTTGAAGAGTACCAACAAATCCAAAAGTTACTTCGAGATCAATAGAATGACAAGCCCTCCTCTGAGGGGGGAAAAGAGGACACAAACGACTAAAGTCAGAAATGAAAAAGCAGGACATTACCAACCCCACTGAAAAAGGCCTATAAATATGGAGTGATATCAACATGGCAATGTAAACCATCCCCTGAAAAAACTTCCCCCGAGTTTAAGTGAATAAAATGACAAGTTCTACTTATATAGAACTCTGGAGGGCAGTAGAGACTGGAGAAGGACTCAAACACTGAATTGGATGAAAAGGAAAGACAGGGTAGGAGATTTCCATCCCAGACCCACCAATTCACTCCCCTCCCCCTTCACTCTGTCTCACACAGCTTGGGAATCACTCAAAGACAGTAGCTCAGTTCCCTCTCACCACGGACAGAAACCATAGGGCCACTCACAGCAGCAAACTAGAACCCCAGGCAAATCCAGACACGGGACCAAGTCCATAGAAAACCAGGGCAGAACACAAGCCACTGGGTTGTGGGCTGCATACAAGAGGGCCCCCAATGTGCAGTGGAGAGAGACCATGGTAGAATTGTTGGCAAAAATACGTTCACTCAATCCAGTTTCTGCTATTCAGACCACCTAAACGCAAAGTGTACTTTTCTGGAGTGACCCACCTTTCTAGATCAACCCCATCTGGCTTCCCAGGGCAGGATACCCTAACAGGGAAAAACTTGAAAAAGAAAAAGGACAGGTGGTTAAACTTAATTGCTATAAAACAGGATAGGTCCCAACTGTAAAAGCATAAGGAAAAGGTGAGCAATGAGTGAGGAAGAGAAATTTAAACAAATAAGAGCTGGGGAGAAAATTCTTTACAAACAGAAAGATCAAGATTCCTGTAGAAGGAACAGGAAAGGAAGCTTTTTCCTGGAGGTGAAATCATTACACAAGAAGTACAATCTTAATTGTAACACATATCCAGGGCAAGAATCAGATGAAGAGCTGAAAGTCTGGTCCATTAAACACAGGCTATTCTAAAGGTCTAGAATAAGTTGGACCAAGCATTAAAGAAGAGACTTAACACAAAGTCAATCAAAAATAAAACCCTAGACAAGAGGGAGAAACTGACCTTCAGCATTAACTCAAGATAATTGGATGCCTAGATATCAGCAAAAAATTACAAGCCATACTAAGAAACAAGAAGATATGGGTCAGTTTAAGGGAACAAATTAACTTGAAACAGAATTTGTAACTAATCAACAAAGTTCAAACAAGTCTCCTAAATCAAGTCAAGGAAATGAAGGAAAGTATGGCTAAGGGGACAAAGGATAGTAAGATGACACTGGGTAAGCAAGAAGAATTTGAAAGAATAAAGCATGGGAATTAAAGGCAAAATAGTAACCCATATAATAAATGTGGACAGGCAGAGGAAAATCAGTAAGCTAGTAGACAGGGCAACTGAAATCACAGAACAGAGAAAATGAGAAGTTTACAGCATCTTAGGGATTTGAGTAACAACACGACATATAAACATACTTATCATAGGTGCCCCAAGAGAAGGGAAGGGACAAAAAGGAGAATATTTGAGGAAATGATGGCCGGAAGTTTCCCAACTCTTACAAAAGACAGAGATATACACGTCTTAGGAGCATACAGAATAAATCCCAACAGACCTACTCCAAGACTCATACTAATCAGAACATCAAATACCCTAGGCATTTCGGCATTCCAAAAACAGCAAAAGAAAGATGTCACATACAAGGTTCCCTCAATAAGACTAGGTTGCAATTTTTCATCAGAAACCACGGACATGAAAAGACAGTAGTACAATATATTTACGGTACTGACAGAAAAAAAAAAAAAAAAAAAAAACTGCCAGCCAAGAACTCTTTACCCATAAAAACTGTCCTTCATATTTTCCAAGTCTCCTTGGGTAACTGGGAAGAAAAGAGGAAATATCCAACCTCCCTATTTAGAAAATTTCTGATATTCTCACAAACAGTGGGGACAACCAAATCAGTAAGTCAAGCCCTCAATCTCGGGATTAGCCCCTGTGAAACTTATTCCTGCAAATGATAGGCTAAGCCTACTTAAAATTAGGCCTAAGAGTCACCACCAGAGAACCTCTTTTGTTGCTCAGATGTGGCCTCTCTAATTCAACCTGGCAGTCACTGCCCTCCCCCCTCCTACATGGGGCATGACTCCCAGAGGTATACTTCTCCCTGGCAACATGGAATAGAACTCCTGGAATTGTTATACCCCTGGTGCTGGGGCACAGTCTTCAGCTGAGCTGCTCCTGAAACGGGATACGACACCAGACTCAGGCTTGAATCATTTTACTGGGCTGCACAGCATGGCACAAAGCTTTGTGTGTGCCATTGCAAGTCAGGACAAAGGAGATAAGAACAGCTGCAGATTTTATACATAGCAGGATGTGGAAACATTCGGTTAAGGCATTGTGGACCAATGCAGGATGTGGAAACATTCGGTTAAGGCATTGTGGACCAATTAGAACACAAGTTAGAAATGATAACCATAATTGGAGCTAGCTGCAGACCTGCTGTTACTGATTTATTGACCTTTATACTGCACATGCGCAAGAAACTTTCCAGCTGGCATATGTGACTGCCTCCTTCAGGGTTAATGGCTGCCAGCTGACTACGGCTCATTTGATTCTCCACAGAATGAGCTGGCACCCGGCATCAAGGGATTGAGGGAGCCTTCTTGACCAAAAGGGGAAGAAAGAAATGAGACAGTTTCAGTGGCTGAGAGATTTCAAACAGAATCATGAGATTATCCTGGAGGCATTATAAAGATATCGCTTTTTAGTGTATGGTGTATTAGAGTGGCTGGAGGAAGCACCTGAAACTGTTAGGCTGTATTCCAGTAGCCTAGATTCTTGAAGACGATTATATAAAGATAGAACTTTACAATGTGACTTATGTCTGATGTTCTTTTTATCCAGGGTATGGACAGATGAGTAAAAAAATAAGGGGGATAAGGGGTAAAATAAACTGGGTAGATGGAAGTACTAGTTGTTAATGAGAGGGAGGAATAAGGGATATGGGATACGTGAGGTTTTTTTTTTTTCTGGAGTGATGCAAATGTTCTAAAAAATTCTCATGGTGACGAATGCACAACCATGTGATGATACTGTGAGCTACTGATTGTACACCATGTATGGAATGTGTGTGAAGATTTGTCAATAAATTTTTTTTAAACTGTCCTTCAAAAATGAGGGAGAGTTTAAAATACAGAAAACCAGAATTCAACAAAAGAACTGCCCTATAAGAATTATCAAGGGACGTTCTGTAGGTTGAAAGGAAAAGACAGGGTTGGAATAGTGTGAAAAGATCAGTAAGGGTAACTTAAAGGGTAAACGCAAAACCTGATAGTACCGTATCCTCAACATTCACCTCTACTCTTTAATTCCTATAAATCACAATACAATTGAACAAGAAGAAGACATATCTCCTGATAACAAATCGGCAAAATATAGAGTGGTGAAATGGGACAAAAAACATATATGCTATTGAAGCTAAGTTTCATCTTTTCAAGTTAGGTTATAGATATAGGTTGTGTAATATAAACCCCAGGGTAACCACAAATAAAGTATTTTAAAAATACAGAAACAGAAGTGATAAAGTGATCAGATACGTAACAGGAGACAACTATACAGACGATACACTCTTAATCAGTGGGTCAAAGAAGAAATTGCAAGAAAAAAAATCAGCAAGTATCTCAAGACAAATAAAAAGGAGAACACAACATGTCAAAACTTGTAGGATGCAACGAAGGCAGTCCTAAGAGGGAAATTTACAGCCCTAAACACCTACATTTAAAAAGAGCTAAAATCAAAGACCTAACCACATACCCGAAGAACTAGAAAAATAGCAAACTAATCTCAAAGCAAGCAGAAGTAAAGAAAGATTAGAGCAAAAATAGATGAGTTTGAGAATAAAATGACAACAAAACCAAAAGTTGGTTCCACGAAAGGGTCAATAATATTGAAAAACCCTTATCTTGACTGACCAAAAAAAAAAAAAAAAAGATGCAAATAAAATCAGAAGGGAGGGGAGACATTGCTACTGACAGAAGTTAAAGGGATTATAAGAAGATATTATGAACAACTGTGTGCCAACAAGTTAGACAACCTAAATGAAATGGATAAATTCCTAGAAACTACCTACACTGCCTCAAGAAAAAATAGAACGCAACAGACCAATTACAGGTAAGAGTGAATCAGTTAAAAACCTCCCAAAGAAAGCCCAAACAAGATGGCTTCAAGTTGAATTCTACCAGTCATTACAGGAAGAATTCTGCTTCAACTCTTCAAAAAATAAAAAATAAAAAACAGACAAAGAGGGCCACGGTGGCTCAGCAGGCAAGAATGCTTGCCTGCCATGCCAGAGAACCCGGGTTCATTTCCCGGTGCCTGCACATGCAAAAAAAAAAAAAAAAAAAAAAAAAAAAAAAAAAAAAAAAAAAAAAAAAAAAAAAAAAAAAAAAAAAAAAAAAGAGGGCCACGGTGGCTCAGAAGGAAAAAATGCTTGCCTGCCATGCCAGAAAACCCGGGTTAATTTCCCGGTGCCTGCACAAGAAAAAAAAAAAAAAAAAAAAAAAAAAACAGACAAAGGGGTACGAGGGTAGTTCAGTGGTAGAATTCTTGCCTCCATGCAGGAGACCCAGGTTCGATTCTCAGCCCATGCACTACCCAAACAAGCAAAGAAAGCAACAAAAAACACAGACAAAAAAATTCAACAAATGGTGCTGCAATAACGGGATATTCACATGGAAAAATGAAATGTGACCCCAACATACAGCATACAAAAAAAAAAAAAAAGAAAGAAAAACTGAAGAGACAACACTACCTAACTCATTCAATGATGCCAATGTCACACTAATACCCTAAGCCAGATAAAGATACTATAAGAAAAGAATTAGAGTTCTCTTATGAATATAGATATAAAAAAAATCTTCAAAATATTTGTACATCAAAAGAATACATAATGATCAAATGGTTTTATCCCAGGTATGTAAGGGTAGTTAAACATAAGAAAAATTTATGTAATACACCAGATTAACAAAACAAAGTTGAGGGGGAGAGAAACACATGACCTCAATTGATACAAAAATGGCCTTTGACAAAATCCAGCATTCTTTCTTGATAAAAATACTTAAAAGTAGGAATAGAAGTTCCCCAGCAGGACAAAAGGCATACAAGAAAAAATGCACAGCTGACATCATACTCCAGGGTGAAAGACTGAAGGTTTTCCGAAACTAGAAACAAGAAAAGGATGTCCACTCTCACCACTTATTCGACATCGTACTGGAAGTTCTAGCCAAAGTAGTTAGGCAAGAAAAAGAAGAGGTATCCAAATCAGAGAGGAAGAAGTAAAATTTTTCCTATTTATAAATGGCATGATCCTATATATAGAAAGTCTTTTCAGGACTACAAAGCTACTACAGCTAATGAATTCAGCAGACTGGCAAGGTACAAGACCAACAAACAAAAGTCAACAGTATTTCTATATACTAGTAATGAACAATCTGAGGAGAAAAACCAAAAAAAAAGTTCCACTTACAATAATCAGCTAGAAGAATCAAACATCCAGAAATAAATTTAACCAAAAAACAACTGCAAAACACTGCTAGTAGTAGTCAAAGACAACCTGAACAAACGAAAGGCATTCTATGCTCATGGATAAGACTACTGTGTCAACATGTCCATTTTGCCCAGAGCAATTTATAGATTCAATGTAATCCCAAAGTTCCAACAGCCTTCTTCACAGAAATGGAAAAGCCAATCATCAAGTTTTTATGGAAGGGTAAGGGACCCTAAATAGCCAAAGCTATTACTGGCACAAGGACATGCAGACCAATGGAATTGAGTTAAGAATTCAGAAGTTTACCTTCACATTTTTACCAAGTGATTTGACACGGGGGCAAAGACCACTCGGTTGGGAAAGAATAGTCTTATCAGCAAATGGTATTGAGAAAATGATCTCCATTTGCAAAAGAAAGGAGGATCCCTATCTCATACCTTAGCACAAAAGTCAACTCAAAATGGATCAATGACCTAAATACAAAAGCCAAAACTATAGAATTCCTTGAAGATTGGATAGAGAAAACCTGGGGATCCCCTCAGAGCCCCAAAAAACATGCCCACTTGTTTCCTCTTTTGCAATTCTAAATCCCACTTTTGCAATTCTAAATCCCACCAAGGCAGCTGATCCAGATAGCCAATCAAGCCTCAAGTTCATTACCTATGATCACATACAAAATAAAGCTTACCCTAAAACCACACCTAAAAGACGGGCAAACCCTTGTCTAATCAGTCAAGCCAACTGCCTTTTCATGTCTACAGAAGTCATCTACCCTTTTATATAAGTTGATTTAAAACCATCAAAATGTAGCTTTTCTTAATTCCATCAAGCCAAATACAATTAGTCAATTGGCATGTTATTCCCTGCTGACACGAGCGTGGCCAGGAAGTTCAGTGTTAACACACCAGCCCTCAGTCCTTGGTACTGGGTCGGTGCTTCACTTGGCAGCCAGTGAATGCAGAAGGTTGCCGTGTGAAGTGCCAGGACCCCACAGCCGTGCCAGGTCAGTTCCTGAGCTCTGCACCCTTCGGTGTCTCGGCCCCCTGAGAGGGGAGGCCAGGAAAGAACTGAGGGAACGGCCACGGGCGTCTACCTTAAGGTGCCACCATGGCACCAGGGCCCTCTGCCCCATGGCAGTACTGATGTCTCAGCTCATGGATACCATGTCCCAGGTTAAAGTGGACATCGTGATGTGTAAAAAGTATATCTTATAGCAGTGGTGGTTAGCCTAACGTGTTTTGTATATATAATCTTTATAGATCTATGAAAATGTGTCCTAAATTTAAAAAAAAAAAAAGCCATCTGCCATTACTAGAACCCCAAAGCTATGCCCATTCCAGCTTCCTTAAGGAATGTTGCCATAAAACTTTGATGCCACAAATAAGATGCTATAGCCTGCAAACTCAACCCAAATTTGTCTTTCACAAAGTAAACACTGACATATCAGGTACCATGCTAGAGACGCTTCACAGACATCATTTGAACCTCAGTTATCTTATAAAGTGGGCATCATTTTACAGATGGGAGAACTGAAGATTACAGAAGTAGCTTACCCAAGGTTACACAGCTAGTGTTAAAAGCAGGGTTTGAACCTCTGCCTCTAGAGCCTGACTTTACTAAACTGACTCCCACCATCTCTCATTTGGACACCACAGCTTCTACTGTCCCTTATGTCACACTGAGCAACCTGCGTGTTGCTATGTGCTTGGTTCCAGATTCCTACACACCTCTTGTTTCTACAGCAATCAGATGGCAAGGTATGACAGAGAGCAAGAAGCCTCATTTGTGCAATACTGAGTCACAGCTTGTGCAAAATAAGTCTGCCTTCTAAGCTTGGAGAAGCATGCACCTTCCCACTGCCTGTCAGTTTGGTAAAGTAATAAGAATTGCTATATATTTCTTTGAAAATTACTTTGAAAATGTTATCATTCAACAGCCCCAACAACGAACAAAAGAAGTATTATATATCCTTATGTAGGGCAAGCTACTTTTTTTTTTTTAAGCTTATCATCTAGTACAGAAAACCTTTTAATGTGTCAATCGGGTACATTAAACAAAGTAAGCCCAGATGTGCATTGGGGACTTATTACATTGCTGTTTGAAAATAATAGATCTTTTACAGTAAGGCCCACATCCCACCTAGGAGTTTTCACAAAGTTATCTCGTAAGCATGTTTTAGCGTAGAAAATGCCATACTTCAAGTTAAACATCCGAGTTTGACACCTAAATGACTAAGAAGGGATACTTTACCAGTCTCCTGGCGGGGGAGATAACTCCAGTCGTAGACAGCATGCTCTGGCGACAAGCATATGCCGACTCGCCACTGCCACCCTCTGCCCAGGGCCCTTCCTCCTCGTTCTTCAAGCCCACTGCACAGCTGTCAGGCAGGGTGATGTTTTTCGGTGACTCTCTAACCAAGGATATATGTGGTTCAGAAGTATTGCTGCTATAGTTCAGATCATCTGGGTCTTGTTTCTAGAAACCATATTTGGTTGTCAAACATTATAATACAAGTCAGACTTTCAAGATTTAAATCAACATATTTTAAAGGTTTATAACTAATGAAATTTCATTTAAATAAGGGCAATGTTTAAGTCATTATGGAGAGAAAATTATTGCCCAGTAGAGGGATTTTGTTCTTCTATAACCTTAAAATGTTCTGTACTGGGCAACTGCTTTAGAAGTACTATAATATGGCAACTCAGATGAACTCACTACCTCCCACCTTATGTGGAACATGACCCCAACGGGTGTAAATCTCCCTGGCAATGTGGGACAGGACTCCTGGGATGAGTCGGGACTTGGGATCAAGGGAGACTTCTTGACTAAAAGGTGGGAAAGAAAAATGAGACAAAGAGTTTCAGTGGCTGAGAGATTTCAAATAGAGTCGAGAGGTTATCCTGGAGGTTATTCTTATGCATTATATAGACATCCCTTTTTAGTGTATGGTATACTGGAGTGGCTAGAGGGAGGTATTTGAAACTCTTAAGCTGTGTTCCAGTAGTCTTGATTCTTGAAGACGAATGTATAAAGATGTAACTTTTACAACGTGACTGATTGTGAAAACTTTGTGTCTGATGCCCTCTGCCCAGGGTATGGATAGATGAGTTAAAAAGTATGGAGAAAAAAATAAATATGGTGGGCAACGGTGGCACAGCGGCAGAGTTCTTCCCTGCCATGCTGGAGACCAAGGTTCGATTCCTGGTGCCTGCCCCATGCAAAAAGAAAACAAAGGGGTAAATAAATAAATAACAGGGGGGATAAGGGGTAAAAAAAAAATTGGGTAGATGGAAATACTAGTGGTCAATGAGAAGGAGGGGTAAGAGGTATGGGATGTATGAGTTTTTACTTATTTCTTTTTATTCTTTTTCTGGAGTGAGGCAAATGTTCTTGAAAATGATCATGTGATGAATATACAACTATTTGATATTGTGAACCACTGATTGTACACCATGTATGAACTGTATGTGTAGGAAGATTTGTCAATAAAAGTTTTTTTTTTTTAAAGAAGTATTATGGTGTGGGAAAATCCTATATTTTATAGTGATGACAGAGCAGAAAAATAAGGCAGGGACACACACAAGTCCAAACATTATGACTATACCCCAACCCAACCATCCAATCTTGCTGATAGGACAGTCCATCCCCACTTTGCAGGATGTGTCCTCCCAGCATCCATCCGACTACTACTAGTAGACAAGTAGAATGAAAACCAGTTCATTCCCAGACCATGCAAAACACACACACACACACACACACACACACACAACAGTTCAGCAGTACATCACACACTTAACTATTCCTTCCCTAGGCTTACAGAACAATTTGTTTTGCCTCTTCTGTCTTTAAACACAAACACAAGACCTACACTTGATCACTTGATCTAAAAGGCTTTCTTTTTTATTCTGCTCTTTTCATTCTTTCAGGATGGATTTGAACTTTGCCACTTCCCTCTGCTTGGACTCCAAATCTTTACCAATATTGCTCCCTCAACAACACCCACAAGTTTACTTCCTTGTCCTTCCTTTTCCAACTCTCAAAGGATCCAGTTGCCTTCACCGTCCTGGATTCCTCAGCCTCCTGGTAGGTACTCTCATTTCCCACAGTTTGAGGCTTTCTCATCTTTGACTTTTCTATCCCATCTCTGCTCTTCTACTTCTCCTCTCTGATGGCCTCTTGTTCCTCCTGCCAACAGGTGTCCCCTGGGGTTCATTTATAAGGCCTCTACTCTCCCTTTTCCTATCTACCCTGAATTGATCCATTTTCACACCTTATCTCTGTAGAACAAGTCCATAAACCAGCCCCCATCTTCCACTGCCTATTGCACACTTCGGAGCTATCCCACCCTGATGATGATACCATGGTGTTTCAGTTTGCAGAGCAGCCTCTTTACATTGTCCCACTGAATGGCCACAAAAACCTTCAGACTGGGGGGGTAGGGCAGTCCCCCAGGAAAGGCCTCTCCTGAGGAAACGCCCATCAGGAAAAGGAATGCCTCTTCCTTTCCGAGTCCAGTCTGATAAATGTTCTCTTGAAGGAAAATAGCCACCATGAAGTGGTTTAATGGAAGCCAAGCCTCCTCACATTCCCTAGCTGCCAAGGTCCAGTAAACTACTCAGCAGTTGGGATCTAGCTGTCCTGGACAATGAGAAGAGCTAAGCACACAGATGGTTGAAAATAGACCCCAAAGCCCAGATAAACCTGGATTCAAATCTCAACACTGACATTTCTTAGTTGCATGGCCTTTACTGTAGCTTAGGTTGCCTCTTTTGTAAAGCAAGGATAGGAACTAGCTCAGAAAATTAATACAAACACACACTAATTACACATAAGGTGTTTGGCACAGTACCTGGCACACAGAAGGGGCTCAATAAATGGTGGCTATTGTCATTTTGAATTCTTAAGCCTTTACCTCAGCATCTTTGGCTCCTTCCAATACATCACTGAGAATTTGTATGTATTCAGTTGCACCTTTAAGGATGTCAACCTTGCTAGGCTTCCTGCTTTGGGGAAGAAACGGCACAAGTGCTTTCAGTTTGGCAAAACCACGATTGAGGTTTTTTATCTAGAAAACAAAAAGGCACAGTGACACAAAGAAGCTAATTTGTACAGACATCCCCCAAACCACAGAAAGGGGTTGTGAAACTCATTTTCACAGCCCTTTCACCTGGGTTGTAAATCTAAGCAGGCATATACCAAAGCGTAGCTGTGCACTGGCAGAGATGTTCATGGCGCAGGAGGATGGTATAGATGCAGCTCTGTAGGTAGATGGGCTGGGAGTTGTGTCTACTTCCACATCCCTTGACCTCCCCCCACCCCTCTTTGAGGGGATACCCACCACATTGGAATGGAGTGGTAGGTGGAATTAGAGCTTAAAAACTCCAGGTCAACTACTCTAAGATTTAAAACCCAGCTCCCCCATTCACTAGTTTTTAACAGCATGTAGTATAAAGTCGCTCAACCTCAGCTTGTTCATCTGCAAAGCAGAAGATACCCACCTTCTAGCTTTTTGAGGTGACTAAGTAACATAATAGACATATAAAATATCTCACCCAGCATCTGGCATGTAGAAAGTCCTCAATAGGTGGTACAAACACTTATCTATTCAAGTACCATGCCATCAGTTTTTCCTAGCTGAGTTAATGGTATAGAGCTAAGCGTGACAGTCCAAAGATTTACACGTTGATGAGGCCTGAAAGGTAGACTGCAGTGGGGTTTTTTGCTTGTCAGCCCAGAGGCCCTAGGCTACCACACCTCACTGCTCTGGGGCATGACACTATACTAGACCCCTCCCCAGCTCTAAAGGCCTAGAACTCTGATGATTATGCCGCTGGAGGACAGTCCCTGAAAGAACTGGCTTCCACAGCACCATAAAGCCAATAGACTCATTTATACGGTCCCACTCACCACAGAGTGAACAATGGACATAACCAACTACCAGAATGACAATCATATGTTTATTAACATATGAAAATATTTAACTTAAATATTTGAAGGACTACAAATTAAAACAGAAAGTAGGCACCAATTTTTCATCTACCATGCTGGCAACATTTCTTTTTAATCATAATCAGGGGTGGGGAAAACATGAAAAAGGAAAGAGTCCTAGTCCTGTAAAAAGGGATATAAACTGGTAAGCCTTTCTAGAAAGCACTTGGGCAATTTGCATCAGAAGCCAGAAAATTATATACGTTCTATGTCCCAGTAACCCCACTCTAACAATTTAAGGGAGTGATCAAACATGCACATACATATGTATCAATAACATACTACATGCATGCCTGACAACAGGAGACCAGATAAGTTACAGTCCCTCTGTATGACAGACTATGTAGTCAAAGGCTGTTCTTTGAAGGAATATTTAATGAGGAAATGCTTTCAATAATGTTAAGTAAGAATTACAAATATATGTACACGAAGATCACAATCTTGTAAAGGAATATATGCACACACAACTAGAGAAAAGAATGGGAGGTATACATTAAAATGTTCACGGTAGTTACATCTGTGTTATAGGTGTCTCGGTTCCTTCTTCAGTAGTCATGCCTATATTTTCCAGGTGATTTAGCTTTATCGCCATAAAGAAAAAGAAAGGCCCCTAGGTTAAAATTACGGATAAAACCAGGACCAATTCTCTACAGATGGCAATTCCTTCCCGATGGGAAGGCCCACTTAAAACACAATATTGGATCAAAATCTCATTTCAGGGCCACCCAAGTCTGATAAAGTTATTTTCGTAAGTGGTCTGGCACCTAGTTGAAGCTGGCTTCCTCACCCTTGCTGCTTTCCCAGCTTCTCTTAAGTCTGCTACCCTCACGCAGTCCTTTCTCCGCACACCCTTTCCCAAACTCAAACTCCTCATCACTCCCAGGCTCCCTTTCTAAAGGGTGCGGGGTGTTCAGGAACAACTCCCAGCAGAAGTCAGTGCACACAGCCTCCCTCATCCACCCCTCACCCTTCCCCTTCTCTAGGATGAGCCCCTGAAGCAACAAACTCAAATGTCCCAGCGGGCAGAAAGGGAAACCAGCTCTGACTCGCTCCGGGACCAAGCCCAGCTGCGGAGTGAGCATCAATACCGCGCCCGAGCATAGGTACTGACAGCTGCCAGTAGGGGCCGCTGCAACAGCGCCCACGGGACCACTGCCTCGCCAAGTACCGCGCGACCCACAGGCGGCAAGCCGCGCCTGCTGTACGCAGGGGCACGTGTTCCTGACGTGAAACAAAACCCCCTTAAGAACGAGTAACTGCGCTCACCTCACCCCGCCCCTACCACCCGGTATTTGCTTTGAGGCCAAGACACTGAGGGAAGCGGTTGAACGGGGCGTCCTTTGCCGCCTGAGCTCCGCGCCAGCACGCGGGCTGTGAGGTGGAAGGGCGACTCCCACGCGCTGACGAGCTTTCAGAAAACGCCTATCGATGCTGCAACAACGGGATACTCGCATGGAAAAGTAATGAGACGTGACCCCGCCATACAGTATACAAAAACAAACAAACAAAACAAAAACACCTGTCAAGGGTTTTAAGTTGTCCGGGGTGCCGGATGCCCGCCTTGCGGACGGCTTCCCGCGCAAGCCCAGGTGGTGAGGCGACCGCGGGCGCGACGCCAGGCCAGCCCCCGAGCGTGGACGGCAGCAAGGCCCCCGGCCTTCCCCGACCAGCGGGGCCCACCAGCAGGACCTCAGAAGGCCCGAAGTCACCTCCGGGCCCCGCGCGGAGACGGCAAAAGCGTCCACCAGGTACCCGCCAGGAGTTAAGCGGCGGGCAGCGGCTCCAGGCAGGGGCCGTGAGGCGGGTCGACGGCCCGGCACCCCCGCGCGGGCCAGGGCAGGGCTCTCACCCGCTCGCGCTCCTTGGCGTTGGCCACGCGCCGCCGCTCAAGCACCAGGTGGACGTCCTCGGCCGACGAGTAGCCGCCCGACGGCAGCCGCTTGAGCCGGCAGATGGCAGCGAGCTGAGGCAGAGGCCCGAACTGCTCCCGCAGCACGTCCTCCAGGACCTCGGCCTCCGGGACGTCCAGGAAGGCGGGCGACAACGGGCTGAGCCCCGACGGCTCCGACGCAGCATCCATGGCGGCGCGCTAGGCCTGAGACCGCCCGGCCTTTAATCCCCGCCGCACGGGGGGCGGGGCGGGGCCAGGCCACCTGCGGTCCACTCCCCACGGTCGGAAGAAACCCGGCCACCAGATCCCAATCTCAGGAGGCCATGGGCAAGAATCTGTTTTTAACAAGATCCACTGGTGTTTACCGTGAACTCTGGATGGCAGCATTGGTTCTCAAACTTGGCTGCACTCTAGAATCACCTGGGGAGTGAAAGGAAGGGAAGAAAGGAAAGATAGAGAGAAAGGAAGGAGGGAAGGAGGGAGGGAGGGAAGAAAGGAGAAAAAGAAGGGAAAAGAGAAAGGAAGGAAGAGAAAGAAAGAAAGAAAGGGAAGAGAAAGGAAGAAAGGAAGGAAGGAGAAAGGTTGGAAGAAAGAGAGAGAGAGAGAGAGAGGGAGAGAGAGAGAAAGAATCAACAAAGGATGCTAAGGAGTTTCTCCTCACAAAATGTCAATTACAAAGGAAAAACTAGTCAATTTGTGGTGAAGCCGCCCAGGTGATCAGGGTTAACAGTGCCAGTAGAGGCGCAGGTTAACTTCATGTACCTCCTGATGGGACGCTGGGAGAAAAGCCCAGCACCGTTTCTATGGAATCCCTGCCAAGAAGGCCTGGCCTTCGTCTGAGCACAAGGAAACATTGGACAGACTCAGCTTGAGAGAGCCTACTGGATGAAAGGGCTGTGCTCTTTAAAATTGTCCAGGTGAGGAAGACTGGGGAAATGTTCCAGGATGAAGCAGAGTAAAGAGACGTGACTAGTAAGTGAAACGTGGGGTCCTGGGTTGGATCCTGACCATAAGGGAAAATGACATTCTGGATGTAGAGGGTGGAATTTGCATGGGGTCTGAGGACTGAGTGGTAGTGCTGTATGGATGCTGGTTTCCTGGTTTATTGGTTGTATTGCGGTTATGTGGGAAAGTGGCTTTGTTTAGGGGAAAATACACCCTGGAGTATTTAGGGATGATGGAACCTCATATCTGCAACTTAAATAGTTCATAAAAAGAATAGCAAAAATGGAAATATTCATAGAAAAAGAGTGATGGAGCAAATGTGATAAAATATTAGAGAGATGTGAACACAAGAGCTCTTTCAACTTTCCTACGTTTATTTCAAAATTAATTTTTTGAAAGTTGTGCGTGTATTCAATTTTTCTATGTATATGCATGTGAATTCACACATATGTTCCTGTTTATATTTGTATACAGGGGTATAGATATATCCAGAAGCTTCCATTGTTGATTCCTGCCTGGATCATCCTCAACCCTGATGAAGGCCAATGGTTGGCATTGTCTTGTGAGGAAGATCTTTCCCTTCTCCCCACTTACCTACTCATTTTTTAATTTGTATCAGTATGGGCTCATGAATTTCTGTCCTATTCAATAAGTGGTCATCCATTTGTATCACCATTTATTTTATTGCCCATACTATTCCATATTCAGCCAGTGGGACCATTTTCAAACTGGCTCTTCCATCATTTTAACATGCCCTCATCATTCTTTGAGCAGTTCCTTACCTTCTGGTATAAGATGTTCCAGACTCTTCTTGAACTTTCCCAACGTCAACCCTCAAATCAGTCTTAGTTTTAGTGGAAGATGGGCTTTAGAAGCCAACATCTGGATACCTTGTTGTTCTTTCCTTTTGGGATAGCATTGCTTATAAGCCCTTTTTGCAGACAGGGTATATATATTTATATATTTATGCATCTATGCTTGTGTACATACGCACATGCAGCTGTATCTAGATATGTGTGCATATATATTTTATACGTGTGTGTTTTAAAACCACGAGTTCACATTAACATTTCCATTTCTAACTCAGCACCTCAGGTTTCTCTCTCGTATTCCCCTTATTTATTTTTTTTTTTAATTTGCATATGGGCAGGAGGCACCAGGGATCGAACTCCAGACCTCCAGCACGGCAGGTCGGAGCTCTGCCTGCTGAGCCACGGCAGCCGCCCAAATATTCCCCTTATTTTTAACTCCCTTCTCCAACAGTGAGAAACCTGACTGCCATTATTTTCAATATATTTATTTACTTGCCCAATCATCTTGCATAGCCAATTTCCCAACCACATCAGTCACCTCCTTGGCCCCACCTCCTCCTCAGCTCCCAGCCATGCCGCCGCTACATCTAAGGGAGGGGCAAAGGAAAGAGAAGGGGACACACCAAATTGTAAACCCTGGTTCCCATGAGCAGTGGGCCTGGAAGTGAGAACGTGTGATCTGTTCCTCACATCTTTTACATTGTTTACATTTTATCATAGTAAGCATGTGCCACTTTTGTAATGTAAAAAATATATGTATTTTAAGAAGGAATATAATTTTGTTTGCTCTAAGTTCATTTGATGATGTCTGTTGATAGGCAAATAGAAGGCAGCAAGAGCCAAATGTTGGAATGAAGCTTAAAATGAAGATAGTTTACTCATTCACTTAACTTTCCTTGAAAGCAGCAAAAAAAAATGCTATTATTCTATTTTATTGCCAAACCCTTGAATGGGCAAGTTGGGTGTACATCAAGAGCCTAATGGGAGAACACCAGACTTTATTCCTTCTTATGTGCTCTTCCCCTGCAACCCAGCTATAACTTTCTGTCATCTGTTCTGAAGGAAAGCAATCAGATAGCTAATCTAAGCAAAGGAGTTAAACCTGATCGTGACTTAGTGCCATCACATAGCATTTTACAGTTTACACAATATTTTCATATGTGCACATCTCATTGGTTCCTCATAACCCTGTGTTAAAGGCAGAAGAGATACAGTCACTCCTAAGTAATATATTCATTCATTCAAATACATTCAGTGATGATTTATGTCAGACATTGCATTAGCACCTAGGGACCAAAGGGCTATTAACTCTGCCCTTGAAGAATCTGAGATCTGAGAAAGGCACCATATAGCTGATAATAACCCTTTGATATTATGCAATCTTCTAATGACATGAACGAGGAAGTAATGGACTGCTATCCTTTTGTGAATAAAAAGGGAAATCATCAGTTAAAACCATGGTTGGTAAAATCTCAGTCCCGCACTAGCCTTGTGACCTTGGGCAGGCTACATATGCTCGCTGAAGCCTCAGTTTCCTCTTCTGTAAAATAAAACTAATCCACAGGCGTTTACAGGACAATGAATGAGAGAGTAAATGAATGAATGATGCTTACAATGAAGCATGGGGAAAACAAGGACCTGTTTGTTCAGGTAAAAACTTTCACCTGTTTGTTCAGGTAAAAAACTTACACTTTCAGGTAAAAAGTCATTACCCTGACCCTGTAATATGTATTTACTGAGTGAATAAATGATTAAGTAGTGAATGAGACATGAAGCTATGGAATATTGGAGATAAGTATCCTCTTACATCTTGATGATATAATTTGGTTGATGTACACAGCTTCTAGCCCAGTTGCACGCATCTTGTACTGATCTAATGGCCTGCCATTAGGATTTTCTCCTTTCCAGATTGCCTGAAGTATATGAACATCTCTAAACCCTAGAGAACATTGCTCTCCTTATGTTTGCTCCTGCCTATATCTCTTCCTTGAGGTACCAGACTAATGCCATCCTCAGTACTGCTATTTTTTTCCTGAGTCCTGAATTCCTTGTAGCTCAAGAAAATGCCAGCTTGCTAGAGTCAGCCCTTGGGGTAAAGATGGGACCACAGCTGTCTCGAAGCACAGTGCCCTTGCAGAAAAGGAATGGATGCATAACTGGCTGAGGGATACAAATGCTGGGTGTCTGAGTAAGGGGCAGGGGTAAACAGCAGAGTAAGGCCAAAGCATCTTTTACCTATTTCTGATCTGACAAAGTTGCATATACTGTTTCAAAAAAGCAAGGCATGATGGTATGCCAAGCTCCCACCAACAGTATTCCTAAAAACCCTAAAGAAAACCCAGGGCTCTATCTAAGACCCTCTACAAGTTTTACATCTCAAGTTTATTTTTCAGAAACTTACAACCTCCAGATTGTTCCTATGCCATATAAACCCTGAAACCTAGAGGTACTAGACTCTTCCAGAACATCAACCATTTACATTCCCCTACCCCCATAATGTCGACACCTCTTTCCAACAGGAAGAAGTTAGAATGGTCATTGCCCAAATATCCCTGAAAATTGAGGGACTGATCAAATGAGATGGAAGAGATGTACCAGAGGGCGGGCCACGGTGGCTCAGTAGGTAAGAACGCTTGCCTGCTGTGCCCGAGGATCCAGGTTCAATTCCTGGTGCCTGCCCATGTAAAAAAAAAAAAAAAAAATTCACCTTTGGGCGGCTGCCATGGCTCAGCAGGCAGAGCTCCGACCTGCCGTGCTGGAGGTCTGGAGTTCGATCCCTGGTGCCTCCTGCCCATATGCAAATTAAAAAAAAAAAAAAAGAGAGATGTACCAGAGAAGATTTAACAAAAGATTATGACTACTGAATTATTATTTAGATAATTCTTTTTAGTTTCTAGTGTATTAGAACAGCCAGAAGGAAATATCTGAAACTGTGAAAATGTAACTATACCATACTTTGAAATTTACTCTATAACTACAAGTTAAACCGTACTTTGAAATTTATCACCTTTGTGTATATATGTTATATTCCACAATAAAAAATGTTTTGTAAAAAAAACAAAAACAAGGCATGCACTTGTTCCAAATCATGCTTCTCACTCCATTTCTATGGGTATTGTAGGTAGGTGGTAAAATTTTTGCATCAATTGAGTTACTCCTGTCTTGGTTTCGGTTACTCCTGACAGCTTTGTCTTTTTCTCTTGTCTTATTAGGCATTTTAGAGAGAAATGAAAAGACTTCTAATCAGATGCCATTTTAAACAAAGTACCCTAGTACATTTTTCATTTAAAACTAAGAAAGAGAGAGTTAGAAGGCAAGCAGTAAGAAGTAAGCCCTTGCCTTTCCCAGCATGTGATGTGTTGGAAAGTGGCACATATTGCCATCACCATTATTTCTCTTCCCAAATGAGCCTGTGGGCATCTAAAGAAAGGTCAGGCTGCTCGCTTTACTTTTTTTGCATGGGCAGGCACTGGGAGTCGAGCCTGGGTCTCTGGCATAGCAGGCGAGAACTATGCCTGCTGAGCCACCATGGCTCGCCCTTGCTTTGCTTTTGAACCAATAACCCATGCTCCTCACTCCTCCCCCATCTCCGCCCTGGAAGGAAGGGTTGGACTGGAAAGAGGGAACACCATCTCTGAGTACCCAGGCTCTGGGCAGAGGCTTCAGTCAAGTGAGAGAAGCATAATCTTTGAACAATACGGGAAATATGTGCTTGAATTTTGAGAATTTGAAGTTTGGTGATTGATTTTTGTATTTTTATTTCCGTTAGACTTTCGAAAAGGATGGCCTGTTTTGTCTGTGCATAGGGGACACAACAAGCTATATCCCAAAGGCCAGGAAGTATGTGTGTTGGGGGAGTGGGTGCATGTTGAACAAAGGGAGAAAATCCCAGAGTTTTCTTTTCTTTAAAGCAGAAAGAAACAAACCCCACACTTTCCCACCTGGAGCCCCTACCCCAGGTGCCCTCACCTCCCCAACACCTTGAGAAGAGGTTGAAAGCAATACGGTTATCCGGTACCATTTCCAAAACTGGAGCTGTCCACTTAGAGATGCTCTGCCATGCTGGTGACGGGCAGGGAACCTGCCACCCAGCAGCAAAGTCCTGAGCCCATTCATCCCAATCAAGGTTCAGTGCAGCATCAGGAACTACTCAAGCTATTCCAAGCAGATTCCAAGAGATTTAATACGGGGGTTCAGTGCTTACACACTCACTGGGAAGGTGGAGGATAGGCTCCTGCAAGGCTAGGCCTATCAAATCCCTTCCAGAACACCAGCAAACTGACCTGCCACGGGAACACCTGTCTCTGGGGCTGTCACTGGAGCTTTGAGCCAAAGAACACACCACCAAAGCTGTGCTCCAGCTCAGGAAGACTCTGCCACTGCAGCTGCCATTTCACACATGAAGCTGCTGAACAGGTGCCGGGACACAGCTGCGGAGAAACGTCCTATCTCTGCCACCTTGCTGGTCCACAGAAAATAGACAAAAAGACAGGAAGATGAGTTCTGCCTGACTCCCATCACCTCCTCCATCTCACACAACTGCTTCTAACTAAATCATCTTGGTTGGTGTCCAGTGTCCTGGTTACAAGGACTTCTGGGGGGAAACAGAGCTTGGCCCTCCTGCCTCTGCAGAAAGCCACCCTGGAGGAAGACTGAGGGAGCCTAGCCGATCGTCCTATGCTTGAAGACTGAGTGAAATCACCCTCTCTCCATCTCATACCTCGGTGGGCCCACCTCCCCTCTCTTTCCCCCATGTTACCACTGGGCCCAGCTGAGAGGAACCTCCCCTACCACATCTAATAGCAGGGGTACTCTGCAGCCCCTCATCCCACTGTTTAGAATGTGGCTTGGACAGTTCCCCTTCTCTCCTTATGTCAGGCAAGCCATGATAGAGCTTCCACAAACCAAAGAGCTTACCTTGAGGTAAGCGTGACCTAGGGAAAGGATTACAAACTATGGGGACAAGTCAACATTGCCCAGAATGCCTGTTCAGACCTATTTGGCAATTACAAGGTATTATTATATATATATTTTTATCTATTATATATTATTTCATTTTACCTCAGCCCCTTCATGGGAATCAGACTTTATTCTCATTGTAAAGATGAGAAAATCAATGCTAGGGAAGTTAAGTGGCTGGCCAAGGCCCCGCTGCTGGTCTGGGGCAGAGTCAAATCCAGAACCCAGGTCTGCCACCTTCATGGCCCTTCTCTCCCCCAGACGATGCAGCCCTGCCCCACATTTCTGGTCCATCCAGCCCACCAAGCACAGGCCTCACCCCTGCTTGCCAGGCTCCTTATTTCCCTTCCCTTGGGGCCCCCCTCCCCCACCCCTACCAGGCATGAGCTGGGGTTAACATCTTGCTCACACCACCAGCAGAGTTTATCATAGGTCAAATATGCTTCTCCATAAAGAACAGAGAAAAAATTTGGACCCACAGGCGCCTTCATCCCCAGGAAATCGACAAAAGTGTATTTCCTCACAGAGACCCTTCACTCAAGGCCTTCCTGTTTGGGCTCCTCTATTTCAACAGCAGCCAGTGTGCCTCAAGCCCCAACAGGATGCAGAAAGAGAGCTGGTTGCTTGGAGGGGACGGGGGGACACTTACAGCCCGGTGCCCATGGTGGCCCACAGAAGAGCAGACACTTAAGCAAGAACTGGGAGCTACAGGCAGACAACGGAGCCCTTCATGGGGACGAAGGAGAAGTGTTTCTGTAGCACAGGGGTTCGTATGACCTTTGAGCAAGTCATCCAAACTCTTGGACTCAACTTCCCATCTGTACAATGGAGTTTGATAGAACCTTCCTTAGAGAGTTGTAGCAAGGAGTCCATTAAGCCATCAGGGTAACAAAAACAGCCATCAGTTATTTAGGAGACTCATGTGGCAGGCTGGGTTCAAAGCTCATCATGTAAATTAATGTTCTTAATCCTTGCAATAGCCCCACAAGGGAGGAATTATAATTATCCCCAGTCAACAGGAGAGGAAACTGAGACGCAAAGGTCAAATAACCAGCTTTCCCAGCTAATAAGTGACAAAGTTAGGACTGGACCCAAACAGTCTCATCACTGCCTGGGTCAATAACCATCCATTTCTCCGCCTCATATACCGCCCACTATATCTTCAGTGTCGGCACAATAGCAATGATAGTTTATGAGCCAGATAGAAAGTCCCAAAACTCAGCCATTATATGAATATTTCCTAAATGAGTCAGAGCTGATTAAGGGGACATTTAGATGCAGGGCTCAGTTCCACCTTGAAGAGGGCCTGGAATCCCAGCCCGAGGACCTATGCAACTGGGAGTGGAAAATGCTTGCCTGCAGATCTAAGAAGGACAAGATTGCAACAAAATAGGACTTTGGGGGGAAATTCGAGAGTTAGTGGGATGCAGGCTACTTTGGTGGGGGGAAGGGAGGCTAAGAGAGGGCCATGCTGTGGATACTCTGCTGCTTAGGGTCTTGTCCTGCAGAAGGAAGCTGGCATGGACTCACATTAGGGACCCATCTGGCAGGACTCTCTTCTCTCCTGAATTATCTTGGCCCTCCCAAGAGCATCCCAGGCCTCCTCACGCTTCGGTGATGCTCACTGGGGCCTAGCACTTTCTCTGGGAGTGGAGGTCCCTGGGGTTGGTTGTCTTGGAGCTGCAGCAGGAATTGCTGGCAGTAGAGATAGAGCCACTTGGCTATAGTGAGAGCCATACAAAAGGGAAAGGCAGGTGGGCCATGGTGGCTCAGCAGGCAGAGTTCTTGCCTGCCATGCAGGAGACCCAGGTTCAATTCCTGGTGCCTGCCCATGCCAAAAAAAAACAAAAAAAGAAAGGCCCCTTCGGGTAGACATGGCACAGACATACAGAAAGGGTGCCTGCCCATGCAAAAAAAAAAAAAAAGAAAGGCCCTTCAGGTAGACATGGTATAGCAAACAGGCTTTACAGCAGGCAGACCTCTCCCCACCCTAGTTTGCAGCAGACAGGCCTCTCCCACCTTCTCTTTCTTGTTCTTCTGCCTCCTCTGTGGAAAATCCCCAAACCCTCTCTCCTGACCTCAGGAACGGGTGGAACTGCAGGCAAACAAGATAAAACACATTCCTGGGATAGAGACCCCCTCTCCTAGCCTTCAGGAATGGGTGAAACAGCAGGCAAGCAAGATGAGACACCTGGGATGGGGACCCCTCCCTTAACAGCTCATCTGCTTTTATAACCCACTGCGCGCCTTAAACTAACCAATTAGTTTTCCTCTAATGTTGCCAGTCACCATATTCAGCTTACTTTATCATTAGCATGTAATACAGTCTATAAAAGCTGAGGTTGCCTTTTGTTCAGGCCTCAGACATACAGAAAGGACAGCTGTGCCTATTTCCTTGGCTGCCTGTAATTCACCCAGGCCCAAGTTGTGTAAAGCAGTAAGTGTCATAAGAGTTTTAGAGCACTGAGAGCTAGTTGGTAGGATACTCAAAGATGCTGATGATAAGCGCATGTACATTTTCCTCTAAGCTTGTGATTTCCCTCATCCTCAAAATGCTGTTACATCTTCCTCCAGAATGTGTTTGCTCTCTTTACTTGGAAAGTGCTTCCTATCCCCAGAAAACCAGGCCCGAGAGGCCATCTCATGACAACCATAAAGTCTATGCTTTCTCCCAATGTTAGTCAGGTTCTGCCCTAAATCACGACATGTGGGACCTCAGCTTCTATCAAGTTTGGGGAGTCCTCACACCCAGCAAGACTGAAAACCATGGCTCTGGGGGAAAAGACTGCGGATGTTAGGGTGCTGTGGTCCATCCCAGCAAGCCAAGGTCACAGAGGGTGGCAGCTGTGCAAGCATTCCGCTGCAGCAAGCTGGCCACTTCCCTCCAGGTCAGCTGAGAATTTCACTTTGTCCCCAGAAGTCTCCAGTCTGTCTCTAGAGAACTTAATTCTTTTGCCTGTATGACTCTCTCTTGGGGAAATTTCAGCTTTCAAAACCTGGAGTTGAGAAGAAGCCAGTCTAGAGCAGAGAATTAGCCCTGGAGTGATTGCAGTGGTCAGGTTGCGGTGGGGTCGGAGCGGGGGAGGCGGAGGGGTTGACCTTCACGCTGACCTGCCTCTGCTCTGCCAGCTATTTTTAGATCGCCCCAGGCTATGGCTGCTTGGATTGACGCTGAACAGTCACCGATGTGCCATAAATGTCCCCACCCCCAGATTTGTAGCTCCACAGGACTCTCCTGTGGCTATGAGAAGGGGTGCATGTCCTAACTACTTCTCCCTGCCAGAATCCTGGCTTCTTTGGGAGTGAGGATGTTTATCTGTTTGGTTCACTGTTGTATCCCTAAAACCTAGACAAGTGTTTGGTTCAGGGTGTAATAAATATCCCTTGAATGAATGAATATTGATTAAAAAAACAGAATTCTTTGAGTAGAATGAATTGTTCTAAGATATGAATCTTTACATGTTAAATAGTAACACTGAAATAAATAAAGCAAAAGCTATTAGAAATTGAAGGAGAAAGTGGCAAAATGATAAGCATAGTGGGAGGGTTAAAAAAAATCCTCTCAGAGAACCTGATAGGTTGAGTTAACAAAATATAAGTAATGCTATAGGATACTTGGATAATGAAAATGGCAATTCTAATCTAATAAATACTTAGTCTATGAACCATTTTTAGAAAGTAAGTATGCACTAAGCCACAAAGAAAATCTTAGTAAATTCCAAAAAAGTAGGACATATTATTTGATTCTGGTTTCTAAAGATACAAAACTAGTAAAACCCTAAAACGAAGAAAAGAAATACATGCAAAGAAAACAATAAACTCATCTCACTTATGGCTATAAATGCACACACAAAAAATCAATGCATCAACTATCAGGAAATCAAATCCAGCAATATACTAAGAAAATAATGTACTATAACCAAATGCGTTTTTATTTAAGAAATGCAAACATAATTCATCATTGGGAAATTATTGATGTGACTTGTTAACAGATTAAAGGTTAAAGAGTATTATTATTTTGATAGATGCTGAAAGACCATTTGGTAAAATTCAACATTCAGTCCTAATTTTAAAAATATTCTCATGGCAGTTTGAATTGAAGGAAATCTCCTTTGCTTTATAAAGGGTAATTATCCAAAATCAATAAGCAACAAGCAATAGTGCAAAACTAGAAATAGTCACATTAATATCAGGAACAAGGCAAAGATGTCTGCTATCACTGCTACTCGGCAACATTCTTCTGGAGACTGTACCAAAGCAACAATAAAAGAAAAATAAGGTATGAATTTCAGAAGAAAAGAATAATCATAGTTATCATTAGTGGCAAATAATTTTGTTTATACAGAAAACTCAATGAAATTAACTAGAAAAAATATGAGAATGAATAAGAATTCATATGTATATATTAAAGTGGCTAAATACAATATAAATATACAAAAATTTATAGCTTTCCTTAATATCATAATCTCTTATTAGAAAATATAATGTACTTCCAGTTAAAAGGGGTAGATTAAGTGTACACATTCATTTCTGCTTCCTCCCCAAACTACTATAATGACAGTAAAGGAATAAAAAAGAGAAAAAATACATTATTATGAAGACAATAAAAGAGGAATCAGCAACAGAAAAAATGTCAACAAAAATCTGGAAGCTGGCAGTGGTAGGTAACTGACTTAGCAGAACTGAGAACGTAGAAATCTAACTAGCAGAAATGGGGGATGTGAATAAAAAGTGGGACAATCCATACTACAGAATCTGGCAAGTTCACAACTCAGAAGTACACATTACCTCTAAGGGCAGAGCAAGCTGAAAACAGGAAGACTGGTTGACAGTTTTACAAAGACCATTTAAAGCTCCCCTCCTCTTCCTCCTGTAACTGTGCATCAGCCCCTGCAGCACCACTGCAGAAAGGTTTATATCTGAGGAGGTTTATATTGAAGAGATTTGCACAGCCAGACTGAAAGCATGTGTTTCAGGAGACATCTCTATACCAAAGATGCCTGCCCCCTTATCCGATTTGGGCCCAGAGAATGTTGGCAGCTGAGTTTCTATCTTCCAAGCAAAATGCTGGAGAATTCCCTTGTGAGGAAACTAACTGGCTTCAGAGAAAAAAAGCTGTAGAGATATTTCCATGAAAAAATCCAGCCAGCCGCTTTGTACCCTTCAGTGAAATTCAGCAGTCACCAAGCCTATGTCACAAACAGAGCTAGAAATTATAGCAAAGTTAAATGGGGTCTTGCCCAACTGGTTAACAAAACATATTAAAAGCTACAATAATTAAAACAGTGTGGTTCCAGTAATGGAAAAGAGAGCTAATGGGATGCAATCAAAAATTCAGAAACAAACTCATGAATTTAGTATTTGATAAAGTTGGCTTCCCAAAGAGTGAAGAAGAGTGGGTTGTGATTTAATATTTGAGAAAAAGTAGATGCCTACCTCACAATATTCTCAAAAATAAATCCTAAATAAAACTATAAAAGGACTAGAAGAAATATAATAAAATGTTATTTCAATCCTGAAATAGAAGAATAGTTCCTAAGATTGATAAAAATCTAAGTCATAAAGGAAAAGATTGATAAATATGAATACAATAGAGTTAAAATCCTGTTCAGCAAAAGATATCCTAAAAGATAAAACAGATTTCCACTTCTAGTCATGATGGAACAACTGGACTAAATCTTTTAGCTGTGACCAACTAGAAAAATGGACAAAATATATGAAACAACTATTTGCAGACATTGGATTCCTGAGTTCTTGTGTCAGGGAAGCAGACAAGGTGAATTTTCAGACACTGGATCCCTGAGTTCCAGTGTCAAGGAAGCAGGTAAGGTGAGCCCTGCGAGCTCCCTGGGTTTCTTCTTGGATGCCCTTTCCAGATGACAGTCATGCAGTGAGAGGTTTTCCAAACCAGGCATGACAGTCTCACTGAGCTGAGGCAAGAGAGCGGGAGCTTGGGGACACGAAAGGATTGGAATTTGGGGCCAGGGAATATAAAGGAGGGAACTTGGCAGAGACAGAGCTCCAGAAATCTGCATAGGATTCCCTGTGCATACACAGAATGGAAGTCCACAGGCTGGGCAAAGAACTGCTCTAGAAATCCTTACTCTACATTAAGCCAGCAGAAAGCTGCGTGCCTGGAAGGATGAACAGGGCCCACAGGAAAAGGCCAAAGCCCAAGACAAGGCTGTGACATTTAATAGTGATGGGGCCAGTCCACAGAACAGAAAGAAAGACAGAACCTTGGCATGAGTTAAAGGGCTAGTAAAATCCAGCTCCAACTCCATCTGCACACAAAGGAAATCCAGGAAACCACAGCAACAGCTATGACGTCCTGGAAATTTGTAGCCCCTAGAAAGTCTCTGTTGAAAAATCGCTGTTGTTTTTCAATGAACTGAAAATGCCTAACTGCAAAGCCTTAAATGAAGACAAGCTTATTTCAAGACAGACCTTTGGTGCAGGTCAAAGAGAGTATGGTGGCTGTGGCAGAGATAAGCAAGCACAGGGCTTTGGTTTATTCAACAAATGTTTATTGTTGACAAATATGAATACAATAGAGTTAAATTCCTGTTCAGCAAAAGATACCAACCAACTGATGCTGGTTGCAGAGGGGAATACAGAAAGGCACTCCATATATAGCTCTTTCCCACTGGTTACAGGTGGTAAACATCTTGAAAGGGCTACATAAAAGGACAAGGGAGGAAACACAGAGGGCCAAATGGAAGGCCCCAGAGAACAAGCTGAGTTCAGCCTTCAAGGCATCCCGGAGGAGGAGGCCCAGAGCTGGCAGCCAGGAGTGACTCCCCAGCTCTGCTCTGCCCTCAGACCATATCCTAGCCCACGGGCTTCTTGCAGACCCAGTTGTAGGCGGCATCACAGTATATGTCATTCCACATCTGCTGAATGTGGACACAGTCCTCGGTGTGCCCGTTCTCGTGGCGCCAGTTGTCTGGCTGATTCTTGTCCCAAAACCTGGAAATGGAAGGGTCTTATTCAGCTAGACAAAGGCCATGACCCTTGCCCCTGCCAAATGGAGAAGAAGTGACATGGATCCCAGTCCCCTTGCAGCCCCAGACTAGGGACAGAGCTGCAGCCTGGATGCCCTGAGGTGGGTCTCCTGAGGTCACCCTGAATTACTGATGACCCAAGGGGCGCAGGGGTGTCTATGAAGCTGCAAGCTGGGGAAAGGAGAGAGTAGGGGCCTTTCCTTTTAACCTCCACCCCAGAATTCACACTCAGACCCTTTCAGATGAGGCCCCTTGCCACAAGGCCTAAGCAGGTTTAGGATGGGGGGACGGTGAACAAGAAAAAAACAGGAAGACCCACTGCAGCCCCAGCCCCCCTGTCCTGTCCTGATGCCCTCCATGGAGGGGTCCAGGCAAGGATCACAACTGTACCTGCAACACAACACTAACACATCCCGGGCAAAGACACACACCTCTCCAGACAGCCCTGATTTGGAGAGGGGCCAGACTCACTTTCTGCTCCTGGCACTATTGAAGGGTGTCCCATCTGCCCAGCGCCAGAAGCCCTCCGTGCCTCTGTCAGTGAGGCCAATCCAGTGGTAAGAGGTACTCGTGGACTTTGTCAGAAACGCCTGCAGAGAGAAGGCAGTGTGTCATCTGACTCTCCGTGAGGTATGAGAAAGGAGTCCGTGCCATCCCCTCCCGGTCCCAGAGGCATGAAGCCCACTTCTCTGCAGGAGCTGGGCCCCCTCCCTGCACCTTCCACGGCTTTCCCAGGACCTAAGGCAATAGCCTGGGCCCCTCGGAGAGGCTCAGCTGCCCCCTACATTGAGTGTCCCTACAGAGTCCCAGTCCTTGGTGAAGGGCACACCTTTATTGGACCAAAGATACGGCCACAGCTTATTAGATGTGTTTTACAAAAGAGCATTCCCTTTTTCAGACCCATAGCAACCATCTCAGGAGAGCCTTGTGCAGGGAGCAGTTGTGTAAATTGAATTAAACCAAACCTATTGTGGTCTTTGCTAATAACCTGAACATGTTCTGATGATGACCATTGGCTGATGGGCCAATGTATACTGTATGGTCTTTGGTGGTCCTCAAATTATATGTGTGCCTGGGTCTCCTGCTAATGGGCCCTACATGGCCACTGGATTAACTGACATTAAAATCAAGATTGAGCTGCACCCCCTTAAACGGAGCACTGTGCAGTATGCAAAAGGCCCAGGGGGCTGCATACTCAGTGTAAAAATTCACAAATGTATGGTTAACACAGAAAATTGCATTGATACAGGGTGGAGGGGGCCGGGATCGGCAATTTTGCACAGAAAGTTTTGGGAGCTGTTATTTACTATAGTTTTACTGTAGTCTTCCCAAGTTGGGACAAAATTGAGCAAACAAGATGAGTTCAGTGCTTTGGGAAGTGTGAAACCTGCTAGTGAACTCTATTCTCCTCTATCAAGAGAAGTAACAGAAATTAATAAAACTTTTGCAGAAAATCCAGGACTTGTCAACAAATCTTGTTATCTAGATGGCTGCCTGATCATGCTACCACTGAGTAATCCTTCAGAACTAGATAAACTAATGAGTGAAGAAGCACATGAAAATATATATATAATCTATTGGGGAGTGAAAATAAATTAGTCTGAAGCAAATTAATCCACATAGTTATTTTAAATTAGTGGTGGATAGAGATTTAAAATAGCAACTTTTAGGAATACCAGTGGAAAAGCAGAAACTACACATTGCAACTATACTATTGAAAGAAAACACCCCTTAACTTTCAAATGATTGCAGATAAACACAATACACATCTTTTCCACAGTGCCCCGTGTTTTAGGCTAGAATCTAATTATTATGTTCAGAATTCATGAAATGACCTAAGATAAAAATTACTTATAAAAATTATGTAATTCAATGGTATTATATATATATATATATCTTAAACCTTATATAAAATTGTAACCATTGCTTACATTCATCACGGGATTTGGGTCAAATTACTTGCTGATATTTTCACTGGAAATAACTGAGAGCAGAAATAAGTTTTTGTTTGGTTTTACAGTATCAGATGAAAAACAATTCCATCTTAATTTTGCAGTACACCACATCTGCTGGTGCTGTTTCCATACAGTGCAGCAACAGCCTGGCAGCAAAGTAAGAAACCATTTACCAATAAAACATTCAACTCCTCCATTTAAAAAAAACAAGCAAAATTGATAACTAGAGAGAACACCCAAGAGGGAAACAAAAGGATGAGGCAGGAAGCATGCTCCCTAAAATTTCCAGGGTGGCCACCCTCTCTACCTGCCTCTGTCCTTCCTCACTGTTGACATCTCTCAGACTTCTGGGAATCTCCCTCATTCATTGAGGACATTGTGGCTTGCTGTCAGTGTTTCTATGTCCAGCACAAGATGCTCATAGGAACACAACAAATATTTGTTCCCTGACTCACAGGAGCTATGAAGCCCTCCCCAAGAGGCACCAAAGTCCCCTGTCACACACCAACCCCATCAGGACCACCCCAAGCCCTCAGCTCTGACCTGCTCTTCCTCAGAGGTCACCGATGCCAGATGGGCTCCCTGGGACACACAGAACTGTTCAGCCTCGTTCCAAGACTTCTTGGCATTGGAAAAGTAATACAAGCTCCCACTGTAGACCTTCCAGCCTTGCAGGATCAGCTGGAGAAGTTGATCTGGAGCAGAAGTTGGGGAGGAGACGGAACCTTCCTGACTTCTCTAGGGGCTGGCCACTGAGGCTCACTTTTGAAAGAACAGAACTGAGCAGGTGGGGAATGCGGAGTTAATGCTTAATTGGTATATAGTTCCTGCTTGGGGACAAGGAAAAATTTTGGTAATGAAAAGTGGTAATGGTAGTACAATATTGTGAATGTGCTTCCATTCCATGAAAGTGGTTAAAATGGGAGCTTTTATGTTATATATATGTTATCACAATAAAATTTAAGAAAAACAACATAGAACTGTACAACACAAAGAGTGAAACCTAATGTAAACTATTGGACTATAATTAATAATATAATAATATTTGTTCATCAATTGTAATGATGCAATGTTAATAATACAAAATGTTAATAGAAAAAACTGAGGGTGGTGGTGCAGTATATAGAAGCTCTCTACTTTCTGTATGACTTTTTTGTAAGCCTACAATGATCTAAAGATTTTTTTTAATTTTTAATCAGGAAAACATACAAAAAATGAAACAAAACAAGAAGCTGAGGAAGAATTTGCCAGGTGGTCAGTGCCAAGAAGTGCATTCATTCCAGGCAGGGGAAATAGCAGACACAAAGGCAGGAAGGCATGACACAACAGCGTGGCACGATCTGATCTGTTCAAAAACTTGGGTACGGGCAGCACAGAAATGTAGAGAACTTGGAGAGACTCAAGCACTCAATCATATGTCCCATGACAAGGAGTTTGGCTTTTTCCCTGTGAGCAAGGGCAAGCACTAAAGGGTTTTAAGACAGAGGACTCAGATTTGCATTGTAAAAATTTCAACCTAGTGCAATATAAAGGCTGAACAGGAGGAAGACAATCCTAGTTGGGCCAGAAACATCAATTAGAACCTAAGTGCAAATGTCTCAGTAAGAGTTGGTGAGTGTAAACCAGGCGCTTGCAAAGTATGTTCCCTGGACCAGCATCAGCACTTCCTGAGCATTTGGTAGAAATGCCAATTCTCAGGCCCAGCCCAGACCTGCTGAACAGAAATTGAATTTTAACAATCTGTATTTTAACAAGACTACCATGTGATTCTTAGGCTCTCCAGAGTCTGAGAACCAGTCCTCTAAACCCAGGGTTGCTAAACTGTGGCCCACCAGCAGCCTCTTTTTATAAATAATGTATTCTTGGAGCAATCATGCCAATTCATGTACGTGTCGCCGTTGGCTGCTTTATCAGTACAGTGGCAGAGCTGAGGAGTGATGACAGAGATTCTATGGACCACAAGCCTAAAATTTATTTGGCCCTTTAAGAAAAAGTTAAAGTAATGATTCTTAGCCCTGATTACATGTTAGAATCACCTGGGGGAGCACTTTAAAAATTCTTGAAAGCTCAGGCTGCATCCCATGCCAAAAAAAAAAATCAGATTTCTGGAGGTGGATACTAGGAATGAATATTTTTAAAGCTCCTTGGGTTATTCCAATGTGCAGTTAAGGTGGAGAACTTTGTCCCATACTAAAGCAGGAGGGCAGCAGTGTGGTGCATAGGAGAGGCATTCAGAAGGAGAGACTTCTCAGTTTTCTGGTTTGCATGACCAGTGATGCCTTAGACCCGACAGGGAACAGGGAGAAAGAGCAAGGTGGGTCGTCCTTGCTGCTTGCCAATCCCCTCATTTGTCAGCTCCCATATCTTCAGCTGCTACTCCAAAGCATCCCTTCTCTCTCCCCCAACTCCCTACATCCACATTCACCCTAGCAAGTGACCTCCTACTCAACCCAGAAATAGACGTCATTAATAATACCTCTCTCAGTTTCACGTCCCACATCTGCAAACTTGGGTGACCCGCTGTTTCCACAACTGCTTTTCCCCTCCCAGTCTCAGAAATTCAAGCATCATGCTTCTTCAAGGCCAATTACTCAGCATGTATCTGATTCTCCTCCTTCTCTCCTCCTCTATCTTCAACCTCCCGCTCTTTGCTGCTTCCTTTGTATAGACCTCAGATCAAGCTTACCCTAATCTAGAAGCAACCTCTCAAAGAAGTTCACCAAAATGTTAGCAGTGGGTGCATGTGGAAAATATGCAAATTTTCATGGAAATACAGATGCTTGTTTACTCAGCTCACAATTTTTTACTCTTTGTCACATTGTCTATAATTAATATATGGATTTTCTCATCTTGCAATTTTTCAATCTTTGCCACGTTGTCTATAATTAATATGTAGATTTTGTAATGGAGAAATAGATGACTTGCCTTGTTTTTTTTATCCCTTCCCTCATCTCTCCTACCCTCTCAGCCAAGTTTCTTGACAGACTAATACACCTGATGGATTCACACCCAGCCAACTGTAATCCGGCTTCCACGCCACTCCCACCAAAATTTCCAGTGACTTACTAATTGCCCAGAATCAGTGGATCCTTTTCTGTTTCTATTTCATTTGGCCTCTCTTTGGATGTGCCAGACTAACCTATCCCTTCTTGAAATTCTCTCTTCCCTTGGCTTTTCCAACTGCACATCTCTCAGTTCTTCTCCTGCCACTGAGGAGTATCTCCAGTCTGCTTCAAAAGCATGCCTTCCCTCAATTGGGGACCCTCCATGTAGCCACCCAAATCAGAACCTTGATGTCCACCTTAAAACCCTTCAGTGGTTCTTCATTTCCTAAAGGATGAAACCCAAGCTCACTCGAGTAACCTCTGAGGCCTTCCAAATCTAGCTTGTGCCTGCCCACCCTTCTAGCCCAGTGTTTTTCAAACTGCAATCACCAACCCATTAGTGGGTCATAAGATTGGTTTAGTAGGTTATGACAAGCTTTGCCCTTTTTTTTAAGAATAGAATATAAATTATCAGAGTGAGTTCATGCAATAAAAGTTTGCTTTTTGAAGCTTGTTAGATGGATTAAATAAATAATTACAGATAGATAGATAGATAGATGATAGATAGATATATAGATAGATAGATAGATAGATAGATAGATAGATAGATAGATAGATAGATAGATAGATAGATAGACAGATAGATAGATTTCCTTCTGTGCCTCCCCGGAAGATCCCTTCCCCTTCCCACAAAGTTTTCCCCCTTCTTTTTGCCCCTCCCCACCCAGTTCCCAGTACCTGCTTCTAACTTACCTCTTTCACCTTTCTGCATACATTTGTGTACAGATCTGTCTCCATTTACTAGCCTGTACCTTTCTCAAGAGCAGATATCATGTCTTATTCATCTTTAAACCCCTGACACATGGTAGATGTTCAGTAAAATTTTGTAAGCTGAGTACTTGAATGTTGGGTACTATGTTCAATGCTTTACCTGGGTTAACTCATTTGCACCTCACCATGAAGCAAATCCTATTGCCCCCATTTTGCAGGTGAAGCTCAGCATAGGTGGGCAACGTGCTCATGATCATGCCATTTGTGACAGCTAGAAGTCAGAAACATCACTGTCTGACCCCATGAGCCCACACTGCCATTACTACATGCCTTCGTCACATAGATTTTGTTTCCCGAACAAAGGAGAAATTTTGTGGAGAGGTCACAAGCCACCTGAGAGCAGATACCACAGCTTCTTACACCTTCTACATCACCACCTGGGCATGTAGGAGCTGTGTCACTGGATTTGGTCCCCTCTCCACCACCCAGGCTACTTCCCAGAGAGGACACATGCTGAGATAAAGCAAAGAGGCTGGAGGGGCAGGAAGCCCTGGCAATTCTGCCAGTCCCAAGCCAGACCCTTCCCTCCCACTTACTTTGGGTCTTTTGTAGCTGCTCCAGTGAAGCAAAGGCTGCACGGAGGGTCTCCAGGCTACTCTGCTGCTCTGGGATTTTCATGCTTAGACTTTTGGTGTTCTCTAAATCACCTTTCAGCCTCTGGATCTCAGCACTGGCCCTCTGCAGGTTGTTTCCTAACGTGTGGGAGATCTGGGAATTTAAGGCAGCATCCTTCATTCCTTGTTTTAGTATCTCAATGTCTCTGCTGGCAATTTGCAAATGACCATTCAACACCTGAATCTGGGAACTACTTAAGGCACTGGCATTTTCCAGCTCTGCTTTTAATACTTGGATCTGAGCCTTTGTCTGCTCCACACTGCTGTTTGCTGTTTGGGTCTGGGCAGTTTCCAGATCTCTTTTTAAGAGCTGAATCTCATCGCCAGCCCTTTCTAAGTGACCTCTTAACAACTGGATCTCAGCACTGGTGCTATCTAAACGGTCTTTTATAAAGGCCTGGGTCTGGGAATTTAAAGCATTTGCATTTTGCAGACCTCCTTTAAGTTTCTGGATCTCAGCATTCACCCCTTCCAAACTACTGCTTAAAACCTGGTTATGGGTCCTTAAAATATTGAGACTCCCCAGATTACCTTTCAAAAGATGGATCTGCACACTAGTATTCTTTAAACTACTATTTGCCAACTGGGCCTGGGCACTGACCATGTCTAAACCTGCCTTTAACATCTGAATTTCAGCATTGGCACTTTCTAGGCCTCTGTTTAACATGTAGAGCTCAACACTGGTGTTCCCTGAACTACTTTGTAAGAAATCGTGGGTCTGGGAATTTAAAGTGTTTGCCTTTTCCAGGGCTCCCTTTAGGTCCTGGATCTCAGCAGTGGCCCCCTCCAAGGAACTCTTCAACATCTGGATCTGGTTACTCCAGGTGCCGGCGTCCTCTAGAACTCCTTTTACCATCTGGAGGTCATCACTAGCGTTTTCCAGGTGACTGCTGAGCATCTGGATCTGAGAACTGGCATCGTCCACACTGCACTTCAGCATCTGTATCTCTATAGAGCAGCTGCTGGAATTCTCTACGTGGTCTTTAAACATCTGGATAGCCTCTTGCACCTCGACCACCCTGCCAAAATGGTAGGAATCTGCAGGGGAGGAAATGCAGAGGTCAGCCAAAGAGCCCCATCACATGGGGAAGTGCTATAAGATGAACCAGAGCATTCTGAAAATGTCCATAGGCACTCCTCCAGTGGCCTGCTCGTCATGGTGGCCTCCCCAACCCTGGGGACAGGCCATTTGGCGATGCAGACCGAAACACTAAACAAAGACCTAACTAGCTATCACACGTGAACTAAAGCATCCAAAGGATTAAAATACTCACCTGCTGTAAACTAGCTACCCTCAAGGGTCATGTCGGGGAGGCTTGGATTCTTTTGCCATTGTAATTGAACTTGAAAATAACTCAGTAAGTAATTTAGAGCTGCTGAAGTTTAATTCCAATGACATTTCACCATTAGATGGGTCATTTTGAAAAAGAAAATAGATATAGATAGAGGTCCTGTTTATTCCTGTGCTATATTTATACACCAAGCATGGAGACTCTTGATTCATCATTGTTACTTCCTAAAAACCACATAGACCACTAACATACTTTTCTGATTACAAATTCCATAGGTTAAAAAAATATATACAGAAACAAAATAGTGCCCCTGGCAGAAGCCCACTGTTCAATCCACAGAGCTATGATGGAGGCACACCACTCCTTCAGGTCACACTGGGCCTTGGAGCTGAAATAGCCTTTGAAGGGGCTGGGTACCTCCATGTGTCACATAAGGCAAAGGTCCCACAGAAAAGTATGGGGATATAGGAAATGTGGGCAAAAGACCTTGGCCACCAGAATCATTCAAGGAAACTACATCCCCTTTAATCTGCAGGGTCTTTCCCGCTAAGCCCACCTGCTGCAATCTGCAGGGTCTTTCCCGCTAAGCCCACATGCCACAATCTGCAGGGTCTTTCCCACTAAGCCCACCTGCCGCATCCTGGTCCTGCTGTCACCCTTTGATCTCATGAGCTAGGACCTAATCTCAGACATCCATGGTCAGTCACCTCTTGATTCCACCCTCCCCCCAGGAATAGAGAGAGAACCTACGTAGGCAGAGACCCTTCCTGGAGGACCCCTGCCATATTCCTTAAACCCTGGCTAGGGAGGTATGTGAAACCACCCGGCCTTTGAAGGTGAGAAAAATTCAGTCAAAGAGTCTGCCTTGTAAAGATAGCAAATAGATCAATGGAACAGAATAGAAAGTACAAATTTATCTTCAACAAAGAAGCAAAGACAATTCAGTGGAGAAGGATAATCCTTTCAACAGATGGTGCTGGAACCGTTGGATCTCCATGTAATGAACTTTAATCCATACCTCACACCATTATATAAAAATTAATTCAAAATGAATCCTAGACCTAAAACTTTAAAATTTCTAGAAGAAAATGGAAAAATATCTTTATGGCCTTGGGAAAGGCAGATTTTCTCAGATATAACACCAAATGCATGACCCATTAAAGAAAAAAAAAATGCTTTTTCTTTTTTTTTAAGAGAATAAGTGAATGAAAAGACAAGCCAGACTAAGAGAAGGGTATTTGCAAATCACACATTTGATAAAGGACTTGTATCTAGAATATGTAAAGAATTCTCAATATTCAACAATAAGAAGACAAACAACCCAATTTTTTTTAAATGAGCAAAAGACTCGAACACTTCAACAAAAAAAGATGTAGTTAACCACACAAAAAAAATGCCCAAAATCGTTAGTCCCTAGAGAAATACAAATTAAAATCACCATGAGATACAGCTATCCCTCTAACAGACTGGTTAAAATTTTAAAAACTGACCATACCAAGTGTTGAAAGGATGTGGCAGAACAGAAACTCTTGGGTCCATGGATGGAAATATAAGTCATATGGCCACTTTGGAACTTGGCCATGTCTTAAAAAATTAAAAATACACATATTCTTTGATCCAGCCATTCTACCCCTAGGTATTTACCCAAGATAAAATAAAGCTTACATCCATAAAAGGACTGATGGATGAATGTCCGTAGCAGCTTTATTTGCAACAATCAAAAACTGGAAACAACTGAAACGTCCTTCAACAGGTAAATGGGTAAACTGTGGTATATCCATGCAATGGGACACTACTCAACAATAAATAGGAATGAACCATTGGTATACACAATGATACAGATGAATCTCAGAAAAATGCTGAGTGGAAGAAGTTAGAGGGAAAAAAGAGAACACAGTATCCATCCTTTGTATATAAAACTAGAAAATGCAAACTAATCTACAATGACAGAAAGGAGAGCAGCAGATGCCTGGGGTGGACTTGGAGAGGGAGAGGGTGGGATTATAATGGATTACAAGCAAACTTTGGTGGAGTGGGGTGGGGGGTGAATATGTGCATAATCCTGGTTGCAGTGATGGTTTCATGGATGTAGGTGTCCACACATATCCACTGCACACTTTATGTGCTTTTTTTTAGGTGCAATTCTATGTCAATATAGCCTAAATTTTTTTTTTAAGTATGCCTTCCCGTAAAGAGGGCAGGACCCATTCGGGAGCCTGGGGGTGCTCCCAGTGCCCAGCTCCCCCCAGCCTTCCCTCCCTTGCACGGTGGTTACTCACTGTCTGGTCCCACCGGTGATGGCCACGTACTGGTGTTGTCTATCACAGATTGCAGCTTCTGGAGTAAGGGCTCTGCTCCAGGTCGTAGAGCTGAAATACCCCATTCCTGGGTCAGCACAGGTGCTCAGCCCTGGGCCTGGGGGGAACAGGCTGCTCAACCCCACCCCACCCCACCCCACCCCAAAGGTAGGATTCCGGGGGGGGAGTTGACACCAAGCCCTTCTCAGTCTTCCGTCATATACCTCGGTGCTGGGGTGGCCTCCCCTTGGGCAATGGCCTCTGTCTGGTCCCAGGAAAGTTCTCGTGGGATCCGAGACTGGAGGTAGAATGACCCTCTGGGAGCAGAGAGGCCCAGAAGGGGTGCATGTGGGTCCCCTTGAGGCCTTTATGCAGGAGGAAGGAGGGAGAGCCGGGGGGGCTTGGGGCCTCAGGTCCCCGAGAAGCTTACCCACAACAAGGAGAGCCACAAGAAAGGAGAGCATGGTCACCACCAAAAACGCCAGCGAGACCTCAGCTCACCTCCTCATCTTGGGGCCTGCAGAAGCCGCTGCCTCGGAGCCCATCCCTGCAGGGAGAAGCCAGTGTCCAGGACGAGTGTGTGCTGAGCAGTCCTGGCCTCCACGGTCAGCCTCTCTGGGCTGGGCCGT
>PVIY010016420.1:0-51743 GCA_004026745.1 Myrmecophaga tridactyla
TGAATTAATCTACCAAATTGTACCTCAGTGGCCTCCAATTTATTCTTTTTTCTCTTAAAGGGTCAGGTCCCGAGTAATGTTTTATTTTATACTACAAGTACAAATTATACAAGACTGTACTAAGATCAAGCCAATCAGAAGTAAAAAGGATGATAAACCACAGTCCTGCACCGTGATAGGAAATCTTGGTATATGAAAATTCGGATGTATTTACTGTGATAAAGCCTCTACAAAAATATCCCTTCAAAAAATAATTTGCTGAATATTAAAATAAATTTAGTTTGAAATGCTAGTGATCAATGAAAGCAAGGGGTAAGGGGTCTGGTATGTATAATCTTTTTTTTTTCCTGTTTTTGCTTTATTTCTTTTTCTGAATTGATACAAATGTTCTAAGAAATAATGAATATGCAACTGAGTGATGATATTGTGAATTACTGATTAAAAATGTAGAACAAAATGATCACATGTTAATGTTTTAGTTCGTTTGTTAATTTTTTTAAATTAATAAATAAATAAATTTTAAAAAGAGTAAAACATGCACACACACACAAAAATAATTTGCTGAACCCCTAATGATTCACTGAATACTCAAATACTTTAAATACTGACATTTCCTTATACATTTAAAATGCTGTGCCCAAATTCTATTCACTTAAAATTTTCACATAATCCATCTGTTACATAAGGTGAGATATACCAGCTCAAAATCCCATCCTGGGTCTGAATAAACTAGATGAGATTTTTATCAATGTAATTTTTTTTTCAATTTTACTGCTTTGATATTAGCAGTCAGTATGAATAACCTGAAGGAATAGTCTGCAGAACGAGGGAAGGAATAGTCTGCAGAACGAGTAAACGAATTAAAATGATGTTCCAGTTTGCAGAAGCTCATGCTTTCCAAGTTTCCCCACTTCCCTATTGACACTTTTTCATGCTTCTGATGCATCTCCTTCTTTGCATTATAGAGTTCATGCCTTGTGTACTTTCTTAGTTTATACCTTGCACATTTTTAATGTCATTTAAAAAAAGCCTCAACTCGAAGCATTTCCCCTTTTTAAGCTGTAGCTATGATACCACAGAAGATTGGGAGTAAAATAATGAATCCCTTAAGGCAAGACCTCCAGCTTTTGTAGTAGGCTAGATTCATGCCTAAGAGCTTTAACCTCTAATCATGTAGAGGGATAGAAAAGACTACAATGAGAAGCCAGCCTTTAATCTGGGCTGTCTTTTCCTTTGAGTTGTTAAAAAGGACTGCTGTAATGATCTATTCTCTTGCCTTTGAAACAGAAATAAAAATTTCTGGATTTGAATGTGGCTTGTCTCTTTACCCATGAGTCTCTGTAGAAGGTCACATTTTGTGAGCAGCCAATTAAATAGTGAATCAGCTGTGCGGCTCCAGCTCAAGCTGCTACTTCATAGGCAACAAAGGTCATGGCGTCCAAATGCATCCTCGAGGCTGGAGCACCATGATTTGGGACGAGTGTTGAGTATCATCTCTCCTGGATCTCCCCACTGCACCTCTAGCCCAGTTATTTCCCTTTCTGGGGTAGTTCGCCTGAGAAGTGGACTCTTCAGAACTAAAATCAGAACTACTAGTTCAGGTTTATTATCTTCACTGATTTGGGTCATCTCCTCCATTCTTAGGGAATGTTTTCTCATCCAGACAGGCAAACCTACTTTCAGGACTCTTTTCTTAAAAAGGTTTTGTGGTAACATTTATATAATGCACAATTTCCCATTTTAACCATTTTTTTTTCTTTTTTGGGGGGAGGGGGGGCAGTGCATGGTCTAGGCTGTTTTAACCATTTTTAAGCCTACCGTCCAGGGGTATCAATTACAGTCACAATGTGCTGCCATCACCACTATCCATCATCAAAACTTTTTCATTACTCCAAACAGAAACTCTGTACCCAGTAAGCAATAAATCCCCATTCCTCCCTCCACCACCCTCATAATTCTAATCTACTTTCTGTCTCAATGAATTTGCTTACTCTAGATATTTCATAGAAGTGGAATCATATGCTGTTTGAGTTTTGTGTCTGTCTTATTTCACTCAACATAATGTTTTCAAAGTTCACCCATGGTGAGGCATGTGTCAGAACTTCATTCATTCTTATCACTGAATACTAGCTCATTCTATGGATATAGCACATTTTCTTTATCCAGTCTTCCGTTCCTGGACATTGGATTGTTGCCACCTTTTAGCTCTTGTGCAGAATGCTTCTATGAACATTAGTGTATAAGTACCAGTTAGAGTCCTCATTTTCAATTCTTTTACCAGTGCTCTCAATGCAAGTTTGTTGAAAGGGAATTAATCAGCAGAGGGAAACTACACATAGATACAGACAATATATGGCTCTCTGCCCTTATGGTCCATTCTCCTCACTCTGTGCCTCTGGGAAACAGGAGGCTTCCTTTCCAGGGGTCCTCATCTGTAGTTGCCTGGTATAGGGGTTTCTACTCCCAGCTGTGATCTGGCCAGAGTTCTGTTGACTGAGTGCCTTTGGGACTTCTCCAAGACTCCTGATGGGCACCTCCATTCAGAGTTATTGCTTCCTGGTTTTTGGGCTCCCCATGTTGGTTGCTGAATTACAATGCACTCCACTTTAGAGGAGGGGGACAGAGGATCCATCCCCATCCCAGATTATTCCTGAAGCATTGCGTCACTTTTTCTTCTTGCCCCCTCATGGCTGGCCTGTCTCCTCCTTCCATCTACCTTCATGTTGTCAAAGCAGAAACCAGAAAAATGCAAACAGCAATTCCTCTCTCTACCTCAAAAATGAACAGCAGAGTGTCACCTCCCAAGGCCAGGTGCTTCTGGCTTGCATTCTTCTCCCTGACAGAGCCTGGAATGCAGGCTCTGGTAACTACTTTCTGTTCTGCCTTTTGTTTTGCTCCTGCACGAATAATGAAGGCTCAGGGGAGTGGAAGGCTAGGGGGTGGTATGGTAGATTTATTTATGTACCTCATACAGGAATCTAAATCCCATCCCTGGGAGTGTGAACCCACTGTAAATAGGACATTTTGAAGATGTTATCTTTAGTTAAGATGTGGCCAACTGCACCAGGATGGTTTTTAATCCTGTTGAGGCATTAGAAGGAGAAAGCTATGGGGAGGAACCAGAAGCCAGGGGAGTCAGTGGGACAGGGAAGAGAAAGGAGAGGCCATGTGATGAAATGCAGAAAGGCGAGCCAAGGAACTCCAGGGATTGCCCGCCAGCCAGAACCCTACCGACCGTGGGAGGAAGCAAGCCTTCTAGCCTCTGAAACTGTGAGCCAATAAATTCCTGTGATTAAGCCAACTCTTTGTATGGTACTTGTCATAGCAGAAGGGAAACTGAGACAGATGGAGTGCAATGGAGAGCAGTGAATCTGAAGCCAGGCAGCTATCAGTTTCACTGGCTACCTTAGTTTCTGTGTGATCTTGTGATGTTATTTAGCCTCACTGAGAGTCAGCTTCTCTGCCTGTAAAATGGATATTCCAAATATTCATGCTGCTCCAGTGGCCAACAGAAACCTTTTCCCCTGGACCTCAGACTTAAAGATTTCCCACAAGTGCTGTGTTTATTAGCTAAAAGCCAGGCTCACTTAAGAAACTAGAAGTGGAAGTTGGTATAAGGATCTAGAGATTCTCTATTAATGTGTCATTGTGAAGTTGAGTTAGAAAGGAGCTTAGCACAGAAGCTGGCTGGTCCTCAGCAAGACTGGCTCTCTTCCTTTTTCCCATACAGCAGTCCTCTCTAGGGCCTGATGGATACTTTCCTCTAAATTCCTCACACAAGTGTCTGGGAAATCAGGGAAGAAGAAGCAAAAAATATAACAATCACTCCACAGAAGAAATTTGGCATTGTTGGGTTTTCTTATACAGAGTAGGCTTGCTGATGTGTGTTCCCTTAAAGTGGAAAGGGTAAGGCTAAATGCCACTTATCTGATTCTGCTCAAGAATGATCACGAAAGGTTTGTAAGTGGATGGACATGTGGCTTCTCCAAACTTCCGATGTCTCCTTATTGATTAGGATCTGATGCAGCAGAGCTTAAATTCCCCTAAAATGCCTGTTAAGCCAAGGAAGGGGCATCGGAGAATTGGTCTTTACATAAAATGGCATGTAGTCATTTGAAAAGCCACGTAACCACGCTTGGAGTTGAGACTGGAATGGCTCAGAGAGTGGGTTTGGATGTGAGGAGAGAGCAGAGGCTCTTATTCAAGAGGAATTCTTTCTTTAGAAATGCTTCCCATTTCTCTAGGTCTGTGGTTTCCATTATGCAGTGAAGAGGTGAAAATTGGAGTCTGCTTGATCTCAATCTCCCTGTGTTGCTCAGGCAAGCCATTCTGCAATGCATTTGGTGTTAATTCTGATAATAAGGCTGCCACAGAGAGAACTTTAATTCATTCTTCTTGGGGGTGCATTTACTGAGTGCTTATTATGTGCCATGTATTGTCTGAATCACTCCATAGGTATTAAATCATTTATTCCTCACAGCACCTCCAAGAGGTGGGTGCCATTATGCACAAAGGAAGAAACTGAGGCACAGGGAAGGGAAACTTTCTTAGTGCCCTTCTATTACGAGAAAGCACTTCAATTTTATGGTATTGACTTGAAGGTGGCAATTCCCAGAGAGTTTTTCCTGAATGGTGTAGCCGGAACCATTTGATCATTAAACAAATACATTCTTGAGCTAAGCCATTTAGCATGTTTGTTTCAGACAATGACAGACAATCTGGGAAGAACGGGAGAGAGAACTTCTGGGAGGGAACACTGAGTGCAATGGAGAGTGAACACTGAGATTCGACCCTCAGACGCCAAGGGCAGCAAAACGTCATTTTATTGAGGACACCTGTAGTTTTCAGGTCTTTTACTAGATAGCCTCTGACTTGGTGCCCGTCATTCTATAAAACATCCCACATTTCCTTCCAAAGCAAAGGCATCAACAGACATCTCTTTCCAGATGCTTTTTTAGAAGAGTTTTGATAGCTCATTCCATTTGAATACATTTGTGCAGCAAATTCTGAATTGCTCATTATATCTCCTGCCATGGTTTCCTTAAAGCAAAAAAAAGGGAGATTTTAAAAAAAAATGGAATTAAACTTCCATTTACTCACTTCGCAATCAGGAATGGTTTGGTGAGGGTGGTCGCAGCTCTTACGGTGCATTTGGGGTCCATTCCTGACCTTTAGACCAAGGAGAATTTGGTGGGAGTTTTGACTGCATGGTTGGCCAGGATAGGATGCCCAGAGCCAGGCATGGGTTGAACAGGGACAGTATTTTTCCCAGGAATAACCATAGTGGAATGGTAAACTGGAATTGTTTTCAGTATTCTGGCAGACAACATGTGAATGGAAAGAGAAAAATTGTAGCAAAGTGTGTAACAAAGGACATGGAAAGCAGGTGAAATTAAGTCAAGTGATTCAAAATTTATGCTGCTAATTCCAAGAGGTGCCACACGCCCTTTTCCACAATGGCTGGCACATATTGGAGCAGTTAGGTGGAGGGGTCCAAGGAAACCAGGCTAGACTACAAGCAGTAGTTCATTATTAGCCAAGAAAATGCCCAGTTCTTGACGACGACTGGCATTTTTAAGGGTAGAGAAGGAACACCTTAGAAGTACCTTCTTATGCATGACATTAGTGGCAATGTATTGTGTGTCCAATTTCCTCTCGATGCCATGACTTTCAGGAGTTCTATCCATTTGGCCCCTTAGCATGGATTAGTCCAATGTAGGTTGGAAATGTAGACATTTCCATTATCCTTGGACAGTCCAACAAGCTCTTCTGTCCTACTTGAATACCCTTCCCTCTCTCTCCACCTTCTTAAATCCCTTATACTGCTCACTGTGCACCTCAGAGGCTACCATGTCTTTAAAGCTTCTCCAACTTTCATTTCCTCCTGTCTTGAGCTACATTTAATCTTTCTCTCCTTTGTGCTCTCATAAGCCTCTGCATCTTTATTTTAGCACGCACCATGGCCATCTTGTACTTATCTTTGTTATTTGTGTTTATGTTCTAGTCTTGATTGAAAGCTCCCTGAGGGTAGAGTTCATATTTTCTTCATCTTTGCCGCCACCACATCACCTGGCCTTCTAAAAAGTGAATGTTTAATAGCTTCTTGTTGAACTGAAGTGTAGTTTGAAAAGCTTTCACAGTCCAGGTTGTAGCAAGAGTGTCAAATACTTTTGAAATCTTGAAGATTTGTATGGGTGGTTGAGGCAGTAATAGATGAGTCCTCTCTGGAGAAGAAACACCTGGTTTGATTTCTACATCAAGTCAGCCCAAATCTATTTCCTCCCCTAAGCTATTTGTCCTGTGCATTTTTTCTCCTGTATGTTCTCCTTTGCCTTTCTTATCTACCCCTGTTTTTACCTGAATGCTCTACAATGCCCCACCAGGTTGTCCTTTTCTTAATAGCAAAATATGGTTTGTCAGGGGAGAGGAGGGAAGCTCTGGGGCTCCAAGCAATATTGCTCATCTCCATTTTCCTCTACTCTCTTCCCAGTTAGATTTAACCTGGAGGGTAGTGATCTCGGCCATTTGTCCACCAGCCTTCCACTCTCATGGCCCAAAGAGAAGATGGGATAATGAAAGCAAAAGCTACATTTTACATCAGCAGGCTGAGAATTAGTCTTACCAGTCCCATCCCAAGGTAAAGCTTGCCTTTGTTGTTTTAAAATAATAACCTATGATCACTTCTGTATGTCTAAAAGGCAGGACCCAACAATTGCAAAATAAAAAGTGAGTAGTGAGATAATTCTCTTCCTACTCTAAAATTTTTTAATCTTTGTTTTTTGTTACCTTTTTAAATTATTTTAAACTTTAGAGAATGTTCTATACCTGGAATACCTTCTAATGGAAGTATTATTATCTGTTATCCCTTGATACTAATTCTCATCTTCATTTTCTCAAATAAGCCTACCTTTTGGCTATTTAACAGAATTTTTGTATTGATTCTTTAAAAAGGTATGAGGAATAAATTTGAAGGGCTGGGTTCTTATCAGCTCCTGCTGACTCAGCTGGGCCATCTTGGTTTTGGGAAGACATAGGAGAAGAAAAGTCTTTGGAAGTCAATGGCTGGAGTCAATGCATCTTCTCATTTAGGCCACATTGGTCAGTAGAGACCTGGAAAGAAGTGTGAAATGTCCCCTAGACCTTCTAGTCTACATCATCTATTTTAGAACCCAATGCTTTTTGATCTCTAAGAGTTTTCATCTTCCACACTCTTTTTCTGATCACAACCACAAACCAGTGACTGAAAGCAAAATAATTTCACCTATTCCTAAGAGCTGGTAAGACATGGGAGAAGTATGTGTTTAAATCATCAAGAGTAGAAAACACAGCTTCAACTACATGTAACTGGTGAGCTTAACAAGCCATCACTCGTAATATAAACAAAACACAGCATTATATTCTTTCATTCAACATACCTTTAAGTTTAATTCAGTGTGACTAATTTTCCTTTACCCTTGGATGTAAACTCTGGTAGATCTTACCATTTTTGCCTCCATTCTTATATAATAGGTACTCCAAGGTCACTTAAGTTTGCAAACACATTCTCAATTCGCAATTAGAGTGTCATGGTAAAGATATTAATCAAAACTTTGAATTTGACAGTGTTTAAACTTTCCTCTTTTTTCAGCTCTGAGCTGTTTCAAGCATAGTCCTTCTGGTCTTCATCCCTCCTCAGCTGTTTCTCCCTGCTCATCTCTTCCTCTCTGCTCTGTTTTCCTCCCCTACTCATTTCTTGTCAGGACCAAAGGTGGGAGAAAGAGAGATAGGGGAATACTCTAGTTTTCACGGGACTAGATAGCTTTGGTATCCCTGGGGCTAAAGTTGGTGTCCCTAGTTAGGCTTCAGATTATTAAAACAGAGCCTTTCTCTATGGGTGCTCTTTGAGGTTCCATGCTAGGTTCTACCTAATGGAGCCCCCTTTACTGGAGTGGATTTATCTCCATTTCAGATGGCCATTTGCAGTTCTACAGCTCCAAGTCTCCATTGGAGTTCTTCAACCTTCTTCTGCTGTGATCTTCTCACCCTTCTGTGCTGCCCTGCTGAGAAGAACCCATGACAAGATGGGCTGGGTCTCTTTCTCGCATTGCTCACATCAGTTCCAGAATTCTTTTCCCACAAGCCTTGAGGATGCAGGCTGATCCTACCACAGAGCACTCTCCTGGCTCCATCCCCCAGTAAGACAGCTTTTTGATCCTTGGTTAGATTTCCCCAGGAGAAGGTAGACCACAGACAATATTTCAGTTTGATTTGGGCATGAGTCAGGAACTGGTCTTCTGTGTCTATTGTCTGTGAACTGTAGGAAAGACATTTCAAAAATTTCTGGTGGGTCCTTGAAACTCTCTTCACCAGCCTTGGGCATAGAAAGTGGCACCCCCTATCATCTTCCCACAAAAGGGATTCATAGTGCAGCGATACCTCATTCCCACACACACGTGCACATAAAAAGAAGATAAATCTTTTCCTTTTTCATTTGCTTTTTTTATTTTTGGCTTAGCTAAAAGGTTTAAGATTCATGGGACAAGGTTTTGAGGGCATTTTCTTTTCTCATTTGAATATAGGGATGAAGGTCTTTTCTTAGTCTCACTTTAATATCTGATGTCTTTAATTTAATTCCAGTTAAAGCCAAGACAGGATGAGTCCACTTCCAGCATGCTGCAGCCATTACCCAAAGTCACTCTGATTAGCTAATGAGCTAGTTATGCACCTTTAATCTGTCGTTGCCCAGGAAAATTAGGTAATCCTGACAACTTCAGAAGCCTCAGAGGAATAAGTCTAGGGTCATGAGTTCTTTCTATGGAGAGCCTACATGATGCCATTATTTCCACCCAATTTTCAGAAGTAGCAGTGGGGAGTGGGGTGGACAGGTAGGAAGGATCTCGGTTTATTGGTTATGAGGAGAGGAGTAGAAAATGAGATTTTTCTCTCCCTGTGTTTTAATGTCCAAGATGAGATGGGAAGGTAAAAGGTATTTCATTGGCTTTTAGAGGGAAATTGCTAGATTCCTTTTCTAATCAGCAAGTTTACAAATCCAAATATAGCATAATATTTCCCTTTCTGGGTGGTCACATCTATTGATTGACACAGTAATGGCACATTACAAGCAGCCATAGACTCAGTTGCAGATAGTATTCTATAACTACTACTTATACATCAGGGGTCCACTGGGGCTTAACCAGAGGCTCTGCTGATCTGGCTAGGTCCATTCAGGTGAATGGAGAGTGGGTGAGTGCCAGCTGATCTCGATTGATCTTAGCTGGAGTGACAGAAGATCTATCTCTGGTCCATAAATCCCTTGTTCTCTAATGGGCCAGTCCAGACATATTCTTGTGACAGACAGATGCACAAAAGTAAGCAGAGATATGCAAGGAATCTTGAGGTCTAGGCTTATAAATGACGCATTTCATTTTCACCTGGGCTTCCTGTATTTTTATTTGCAAAATCTGAACTACATTTTATTGACCAAAACAACTCACATAGCTGAACTCAGAGCAGAGGGAGGAGGCAGATCCCTCTGCTCACATTTGAAGGCCATGTAAAGTTGTATGGCAGAAGTCAAGGTGAAGTAAAGCAATCAGTCTACCACATGGAAGAAGTATCACATGCATAGTGCTCCTCGCATTCTCTTCATTTGCATTGTTAGCAGCAGTCATTGACTTTATTTTGAAGACTTTAGTTACTGCCTCAAGGATACTTGAGCAATGGGGAGAAACTGAGAAGTGGGCCTAAACACTTGCTAGCTCCCTCATAGCAGTTTTGCAATGCATAGGATACAAATTCCTGCTTTGAAAAATTACTTCACTTTTTGGTCCTTCATAGTCCCAAAGAGTCAAAACCATACGCATTAACTCTGATAATATCAGGGTACTATGGTACCAAAATCATATCTGAGAAAGAGAGGAAGAGTGACAAAGTGAGTTGGCAGATGGAGGCATAGAGCCTAACGTGGACTAGAGAATTGGGAAGACAGACACAAGGAAAGGCAGGAAAAAGTGGGCAAAGGGGGTGCATCTCAGGTCATGGTTGCTGACTCTCCTGGCCAAATCATAAATTCTTTAGTTCCCAGGGAGAATTGGGAACTTCTGGTCCACATGAATTTTAGAGTTAGGAATCCAGTTCCTCAGTTCCTTTACAGACTTCAGATACCTATTAGTAGGAGTAGGATAACTCCACTTGACAGAATTGAGATTGGTTGGAAAACTTTCCTCTGGGAAAACTAATTGCACATAAATATTAGTTAGTCTCTGTTTTACTCAATTTTATTTTATTAATTTTAGAACCAAAATTTCTATACATTATAAATAATAAATACAAATATTATATTCAGCTCATCGTATGCTGAGAGAGAAATCAAGCTAATTCTATATTAGTGTAAAAGAAAATTCAGAATTTGGTTCCTGCTTTTGTTAAATGCAGGAACCTCATATTCTTCTGAGTTGTAAGTATTTGTTTCTTGAAAATAAGATTTGAGTATTGAAGTAGCAAATATTCATTGACTTGAGGGTGAATTGTTTTTTATTTCTCTGAGAAATTGAAGGCTGATGATGTCTTTCCTTGACAAGTGCTTTTAAGAAAACTATTTCTAAATGCAAAATGCCAAGCAAAATCTTGAGAACAATCTGCATATTTCTTTACTAAGTTTGTAGTGATTCGTATGTGCCCTTTTCATATCTCCGTGCTTCTTAGGAATAATTTCTTAATGAATTTAGGAATTTTTCTTGCTTTGAAATGAAGTGCTCTGTAGAGAAACCATTTTATATCTCTGTTCTAAACTCTTGCGTGGTTCACGGAAATGAACATTTAAGAGTTATATTCTTGTGCAGCTTGTATTTATGACCCTAAACATTTAAACTCAAAGTGTACCAAATCTGGTATGGTTGACGGAGGAGAGAGAATATTTAGTTAAAGTACTGAAATTTTATAAGCTTTGACAATAAAGAGTAGAGATCTATAGCCATTTAGAAACTAACATTAGAAAATAATGCTTAGTAATTTCATAGCTTATCATCTCAGTTGATTCTCAGAATAGCCCTGTGTAATATAGACAGATCAGGTTTTTAACCCCCCATTTTAATGATGAGAAAATTGAGGCTCAGGGGATTAAGTGACTCAGCCAGAGTCACACTGTTGGTATACTGAAGAAATATAAGAACCCAGGTCTTCTGTGTCTATGTCCAGAATTGCAGCATAATATGATTTTCCAAGCCAGTGTGGTTACTTTAAGGTTAGGCTGTGCATACAAAGATGAATAAGGTACCATCTCTTATGGTACCATTTCAGGTGCTGGTTGGGGAGTTCAGCTGCAGAGACAGAAATGCCTGAGACCTTGACATTGCAGTTTGATAAGGACAATAATAAGAGGCATAAAATGAGGCATGAAAGGAAAGAGACCTAGGTTAGGAGTGGGGAGGAATTCAACCTTTTGTGTTGAGGAGGAGTTTTGGTCCATAGCAATATTTCTCCTCCACAAGCCCTGAACATGAAAATGGAAGTCCCTTCTTTGTCATTCAGGAGACTGTATACAGAACTGGATTCATTACTGAATATAGCAGCTCTAGCTGAGAAACGAGATCTGGGGTAACTGAAGACCTCTTGGTCTGAAAGTAAGGAGCAATGTCAGGGAAGGGCCATGGTGTTAAGTCCTGTACCAAAAGCTGGCTCCAGACCTTCGACCCCACCTGGAGCTTCAGAAAGTCACTGTGGCAGATGGAATTTTCCAAAGATGACCACAACAAAACCTCTCCCACATGGTCTTCTAGAATCTGACCTTCTGCTCCCCTTTTAGGAGGTTGAGTCTAATTTTTCTCCCCTTGAATCTAGATGAACTTGTGACTGCATCAACCAATAGAGTATGCAGAAGGTCACTGCCTGATTTCCAAGGCTGGTCATAAAAGGCAAGGCAGCTTCTGCACTGTTTGCTAAAACATTCTTGCTGTAGGTGAGGTGCTTTATGTAAAAATGAAATTGATACTGTCAAGGATGAACTAGACAATTTATCTATCTTATCTCTCATTTCATCCATCATTTGTCTATCACCTATCTTTCTATATCATCATCTATTTATCTATCTATCATCTATCTTTCTTATCTATATATCTATCAATCATCTATCTAATCATGTCTCTATCCTATTAATTATCTATTAATATGAGAGAAAATGTATTGAAATTAGTTCTACTTTACTATTTGTTACTTTACTATTGGAGTCAAAATATGGCTATGTGAAATTTGTTTATACAGAGGGTCAGAATGAAAGTTGAAGTTGGAAATGGAACCAGTTGTCCATTAAGAAGACAGAAAGACTGGTGAGAGAAGGAGAATGTATAGGTTTTCTACTTCTGGTGTAAGTATTAAAATACCACAAAATGAATGGCTTAAAACAATAGAAATTTATTCTCTCACAGTTCTGGAGACTACAAGTCTGAAATCAAGGTGTGAGCAGGGCCATGCTCCTGCTGAAATCTGTAGAGAAGACTTCTTCTTTGCCTCTTCCTAGTTCCCAGTGGTGTGCTGGCCATCCATGGCATTCTCTGTCCCAGGGGTCGCATGGCATTTTCCCCACATCTGTGTCTGTGCCCAAATTTCCTCTTCTTATAAGAACACCAGTTATATTGGATTAGAGCCCACCCTACTCCACTATGGTCTTATTTTAACTGGCTTAATTCCATCTGTAGCAACCCTATTTTTAAATAATTTCACTTTCTGAGGGACAGGGACTAGGAACTCAATATCTTTTGGAGGGCCATAATTCAACTCATAATAGGTAGTATAAGGGAATGTTGAACTTTATCCTAAAATAGTCAACTTTTTACTCTTCCATAACTTCTCATTTTTTTTTTTTTTTTTGAGGTTTTCTCTATCTCTCTGGATCCTAATCAGTTTTTTAAAAAGCTTTTTTTTTTTTTTTTTTTTGCTCTCTGTCCATCCCTTACTTGGTTTTTCTTTCAATGGTTGCTTTTGAAGCCCTCTTACCCTCTCTTTTTCTTCCATATCCCCCCCCCATTTCTGCCTTCCCACACTCTCCAAGGGTGATCCTATCCTCTCTTTTGGCTTAATTACTATTTATTATGGACAATCATTAATGCCACAAACATTTATGGAGTGTCTTCTGTGTGCCAGGCATTTTTCCTAAGAGCTGGAGATACAGTTATAGCTTAAATTATTTAGTGGTTTTATGCTTGTGGATTTTATTTCAACTGGCAGTGATCACCACAGAAATTCAAATATTATTGTATAAATTTACATTAACATAAAATATGTGTTCTGAAGATGATGTGTATTTAGGAAAGAGAGAGTAACTGGTTAGCAGCTTGAGCCAGCAGTCTTTTCCTTCTTCTCAACTTGGAAAGAGTGTCTGTTTATTCTTGGTATTAAGGTGGCACTATTGATGAGAAAATAATTTTCCCTTTTGACACATATTGCTCTGGGTAGGTTGCAATTGGGAAATCCTCTATGATGACAGCTATTAATGGCAGAGAACTTGCTTGAGGCAGATGCCAAAAGGAAAGAACCAGGAAGTGTCATCTTACTTCATTTGGTCTACTTGGCTCTCAGACATTGCTGACTGAACTCAATCACTGTGAGCCAGTTTCCTGAAGTTTGGATTATCTTGATTGACTTCTTTCTTGGACTGAAGTTATTTGGTTAATGTTAATAGAGACTTTCCAGAGGAATAACTAGGAAAAATACCATAAAACCATTCATGCAGTTTAAAGCAGATGTCTTTGGTGATATTTATATTGGGCAGAGACTGAACCTTATTTTGGGTTATATACAAGGACATTCTTGGCTTCCAGCGAATTCTAACCTTAATGCAATTTGTAAAATTATTTGGTTTTGGAAAGATGCAGAAAAGCACATTTTAAATTGTCATCTACTTTTATTTCCAATCCATGCAAGAGTTTAAAAAAAAAACAAAAACCAACAGCATGAAGCCATACCTAATCAAAGCAGTAGTTATTATTATTATTTTTTAAATATGTGACTTTGCACAATGTTTTATTTTAAACCAAAATAAGCAGCCGACATCTTTTCATAGGCTGTTTGCTATAGGACTTTGTTTTTTTAAATTATTTTTTTTTCAGGTTTCATTATCCTATTGTTTAAGCTCTTTTTCCTTTTAAATTGAAAACATCAAAGGGCATTGTTGTGAAACTGCCCTCCACCAAAATAGCTAGTAGTCTGCTTAAAAGACCCAACCTAGCGGTCAATTTTGTTTGAGTTTCCTCAAGAAGTTGCTAGTTAAACTGAGGAGAAACACAAACGCATCTGTGATGAGGACCGGCTAGAAAACAGACTAGAGAGATTAATAAAACAGTGGCGTACATCTCTGGGTAGTGGCAATATCAAAATTCATGAACTTCCTCTGAAGTGTGTTAACTGCTAAGCGCTGCAGAGTAGAATGGGAAGAAGCTAACATTTATAGAAATACCTACCATGGGTCAGGCTCATTTAAACCTTTCTCATTTAAAACTCACAACAAGCTTAGGAAGTAATTATTATCCCTCATCCACAGATGAGGCACTAAATTTCAAAGATATGAAGCAGTTAGTGCTAGGTGCCAGAGCTAAGGGTCAGAACAAGCATCTGAATCCAAATCCTTTGGACGTTCTTGATTGACTTCTTTCTTGGACTGGAGTTATTTGGTTAATGTTAACAGAGACTTTCCAAAGCTTTTCTCTTTTCTCACTATCCTATAAACACCATAGTATATATGGTATGCGTAGACTATTTATAGTATATATGGTATACATAGACTATAAACACCATAGTACATACGGTATGCATAGAAAGAGTGGGCTGAGACAGCCCCAGCATTACTTCGGTTGTGCCACATGCCCTCCCAAAGTGAAAATAGCCAGAGGAATTACCTTCACAGAGAAAGAGGGAAACAATTTAAAGTCTTCACATGTCAAACCAAGAAACTGATTTGATGCTCAGATTGAGACCCCCTGTCTATGCCTCAGGGGGGAGACAATTACCTCCAAAGGTCTTTCTCTCATTCTCCCATTATAACCAAAGAAAAAGGGAAGCACAATGCTGCTTTCTCTGGGCATGGAAAGGAAAGGATGAAACAAAGGAAGGGAAAGGCCCTGTGCCTTGAAGGGGCTGCTCTCCCTCCCCGTACACCAATTGACTTCTGAATGCTTTTCCTCCAAACTTAGTTAGAAACATCCTATCTGGAGCTTTAGATTGTGAAAATTTTAGTCTCAATACGCCTTAATCTTATTCCACATTTCTTAGCTGAGGCATATTTTCCCTTTTGGATCAGAAACACTCCTGGCTGCCATGAGAGTAAGAAATACCATCCCAAGATAGATGTCTGTTTCTTGTGTCAGGCTGGTGTGGAAGCCAGCTGCTATTTCCTCCCCCATCTGAATAGTGGAGGAGGCAGCAAGGAGGTAGCAAGCCTTCTCCCTGAGACATTTTTTTCTCACCCCAGTGCTCTTGCCAGATGCAGTGTCTTTTAAAATAGCAGCAAAATGGCTCTGCAAGTAGATGACATTAGCCTGAGGTGTGTCCCTAAGGGCTCTAAACTTGTGACTCATGCTTTTCCTGAGGGGGACAAGCTTTGAGCCAGGTCAGACCTGGATTTGAATCTGAACCTGAATGTCTTATGAGCAGTTTTGTGTGTAGACAGTTATGGGACAGAATGCAGAATATATCCTTCCCTGTGATCTTGGAACTTCTCACAAACTGAAGACCATGGGCTGTAAGTGCCTATACTTCGTATAGAGAAATGCTAGACATTTCTATGCAGACTTTATTAGCAAATGGTCAAACTAGTCTTTTAACTGTCCACATCACCCAACTCCAGTGTGTTTAATAGAAAGTTAGGTGATAGAGAGGGGGAATAAGAGAATTCTTCAAAAGGTACAAACGGTACTAGAAAATCCTAGGGAGTATCTCCTGTGCTTCCTTCCTGATCCCAAATCCTGAAAAAATATTATTAGAGACAGGAGCGAACTGATGGAAGGGAAAGATGACATTTCACAGTCCTGCTTTCGCTTGATGACCTAGAGCAAGGGTCAGCAAACTCTTTCTGTAAAGAGCCAAATAGTAATGTTTGAGGCATTGCCAGCCTCACGATCTCTTGGCATGAGAGGAATCACAGACAGTAAGTACATGTGATTATATTCCAATAAAACTTTATCTACATAAACAGTAGGGTCAGACTTGGCTGCAGGTCATAGTTCATTGACCTCTGACAGAGATTCCGGACTTCCCCTGTTAGTTCTTTGAGTTGGATCACAAGTAAAATCTGGGAAGAATGTCTGATGGGCATGTGGGAAAATAGAGACTAGAGTACCCCATGATGACTGTGTCAGGAAAAATTGTGAAATAATTTGAAATGGGCAAAAGAGTTAATTGGATTTGTTTCAATGGGACACTAAGACTGTCCAAGGCCCCAGTCTGGGTTATGTTATTCTATCGGGTCTGTTCCTTTCATTTTCTTTGAGTTATTTTATAACTCTGTAAATTGTGGGAAACTGATAGCAATGCAAATCATTCTCATCCTAAGAGACGTAAGTAAATTTTGTTTGGTGCAGAGGCAATAGAGTCCTCTCCCCTTCCCCACTCCAAAGAAGCCGGGGCTGTATCTATTAAGCATATTTACTGCACTTCTGCATTTCCTAAAGTCCCAAATATGTGTCTGCATTTTGGATTTTCTTTCAAACCTGTTCTAACATCTTACTGACTCTTGCTTAATGAATAAGTTAAAGATAATTTTTGATGCATGTTTGTTTTATATTTGCATGAAAGTCACGATTTTACCCTTTTAAAGTAATAAGCCTTTAACAGTCAGGAAATGAGAGAAAACTTCAGAGATACTGTGCTGGATGCCTCTCATGCATCACTTCAAAATCCTCTTGGCCAGTCACTGCTGTTGCTTCCTAGAGGTGCATCAATGAGATGGGTCTGATCTCAGGTCCTCACTGTGTGCCTCTCCCTTCCTGACATATTTCTGTTCAACCTGGAATTATGGGGAGTAATGCCAATGGGGTCTCCTTTGACTGATGGTCAATGAAAGTCAATAGAAAAATGATTTCTACTTTTCTCAGTGAACATCCCCTCCTCCCCCCACAACTCTGAAATGTATTTCATAAAGGCCCACAGTAGCTCTCGGCTTCATTGATCCTAGTCCTTCATAGGAGTCAACTCAAGAAAGCATGCTTGGATCGGCTTTGCTTCCTTCTGTTTTTCTTTCTGGGATCATAACTCCAATAAGTTATGGTTATGCAAGTCCTTGTCTCAGGACCTACTTTTGGGGAATGCAGGCTCAGTCAAGGAGAGACTTTAACTGTTTGCCAGGCAAGCATTCATGATATATGCTAGAGGCCAAGTGGACACTGAGCTGGATAGCCAAGAATGAATTCAGTTGGAAGAGCCCTGCCCAGGAGGACTGTTTGCTGGGATGCAGGAGTCCCAACAGAGAGAGGTTGCATGGATGGGCAGGACCTGAGGTGGAACTGAGGTTGAATAAAAGAGGTCAGCCAGAAACTGCCTTCCCTGCCCTGGAGAAATGGTGAACAGGGATGTCTCTGAGAAGGACTGCAAAAAATTTACCATGCACCTCACAGGAAAGCTGGAATTTGAGTGGTTTCATGCAAAGGATATTAGACACACTAAAGAGAACTATGAAAAGCAGCAGTTAAGAAAAGAGGCTTTCACTCCTTTACTATTTATTCCACCTACTTCCCTTGACAGGGGAGGAGCAAAGACCATCAGTGAGTAGGTGAGGAGTTGGATTAAGGAAAAGGAAAAGAAGAGACGATGCTACTTTTCCCTTCTAACTCATGATGTGCAAAATTTTAGGTTGGAATCAGAGGTGGAAGAGGAGGGACGTTCTTAATTGGTTGAGAGATAGAAGTTTTGATTTGGACTGGGTTGGAATTGTTAATATCTGAGAATGAAACTCTTTTAATGCCTAAACATGACAGAAAGTCATGGAGTCTGACCCTGATATTGACAATGGGGAAGGCAGGAAAAAGCTGACAGTATTTAAGATCACTTTCCTGACTGTGTCCCATTCGATAAACCAGTTGCAGTTTCTCAACTTCTCCAATATTATTTTACTCATCTTTAAAATGGGTGAATCAAATCCATTTTAGGTTTGGGAGGATTAAGTGAAATGCATGGCATGGTGTCTGTTGATTGATTGATAGATTAAATGGGGGACTGAAGGAATGGAACTAACCCTGGCACATCTACTTCTAACTTCATGGTCAGACTCTATTGAACAGATATTTTTATTCCTTGAGTGATCTCACTTCAAATGATTATCATCAAGTATTGCCACCTCCGAACCCTTTCAGCCGTTCCTGCTTTAAATGCTATTCTAATCATCTGAGTATCCTTTTTCTCACTGTGGCTTGGATGCCATGCTTCAATTTTTATTTTTCATATCCATCAAGATAGCCCAACACTTTCTCCACCAGCTTTTCCTGATACATCTCTGTGTAATTTCCCTTTTGTTACATAAGAACATTAAGGAACATTGCCTTCCAGCTTAGCAACATTATTAGCAAGAAACATGGGATGAGATGCACAATTTTTATTCTCAAATGCTTTACCTTGAACAATTTAATCCTAGGAACATATACATAAATTTCTACTTTAAGTCATAAGATGTTATTTGCCACTCAATCAAAATGATTTTAGAGATTAATTTACAGAATTGGCAGAATTTAATTTTTTTGTGAGTGAAGCAGGAGCTGCCTCCCTCTTTATTCCACAGTACTTCTGACTTGGGATTCGTTCTTGTTATTTTATCTTGCTGAAAAAATATGTTTAACAAAGCATTTGCTGGGGACTTTGGACTCGAATGACTTAAGAGCATTTTCCAGAAGCTCAACTCTCAATAGGAAAGTGTCTCTTACCTTCCACACTCCCTACTGCTTGTTTTCTCCTGCCCAAATTTACTTTGTAAACTTTTCCCAAAGAAGAGAATAGTCTTATTTAGGGAAGCAGAAACAAATCTCCTTCTGCCAACTGCCCATAAGAAACTTATAGAAGAACTATAGACAGAGTCTCATCAACACCACCAGCAGCTCATCTGCCACCAGAGTTGGCCCAAGGAAGAGACCCTCCCTTCTGAGCAAAGGCCAAGTATAGATATTGTCAAGTCTATTTGGATGTTTTGTAAAAACATACTTAGTGTCAAGTTTCACATAGGGTTGACACTTAGCAAAATGTCCAAATCACAAAAGCTTGAAACAAATACTTTTGGTTATTATTGTTGCTTTTCTTTTCTACCCCCATTTCCACTTCAAGCTGTTCATGGCCCCTTGTGGGCCTACCGCTTTAGGGTGCACCATACTTGGCAAACAGCAGGTCTTCCATGAGTATTTATTGAATGAATGAATGACACACAGGGCTAAGGGACTTTTTAATTTACCTGTTACTAGTGATTTTCTTTTTCTATAAACTTGCACTATGCAACATGTAGCCATAGAATTCACAGGGAAGAGCTATTGCAGTTTCTGCTATCAGGAGGCCCAATTAAAGACATTTCCTCAATGCACATACTACAACTTTTTCAATTTATGTAGATGAAACTTGAATTGATAAAATACAATTATGCTTGTAAGTCTTACTGGACAGAGTTTAAAAATAATGATGAAAACTTGTAAGTCTGTATTTATTGCCATGAGAGGATATTGATATATTATTTCATGAGATATATGGGTGACAAAACAGTATGAAAAGCATGATGTCATTCCTGCAAGACTGTATATAAAACACAGGTAGTTAGATGATAGATGGATAGATAGAAAACAGAGAGACAGAGAGAGACAGAGGTGGGTAGACAAAAAGGGACATAGATAGATAGAAAGATGTATTTTAGGACAAAAATGATTTAGCTTATGAGTACTTCTCATTTTGGAAGAATTTATCATTCAGTTGACTTCTGAGAAAATGAGCATGGTAAGTTAATTTTTTGATATCATTCATATTTTCTTGCTGTCATATTTTTAATTTGTAGGATTTTTAATACTCTGCGTATTCTTTTTTAAAAATTACATTCTGTTATTGTTCCATGGATATAAAATTTTCTCTAACTTCCTAGAAACATTATTACAATCTTTTAAATGTTCTTCACTCTATTGTCTTTGTTTCTGCGATTTTTTTTCCCTATTTGTTTGTTTTGGTCTTGGATGTGCACATTTCTTATCGGCAATCCTGGTGGTCGCTGGCCAAACTGATGACGTTGAAGAACAAGACACTGAAATGGTGATGGGGAGCTCTGGGGTGTGACGGGGCTTTGCCAACCCCAGCCATCAAAACGGCTTCTGTGGAGGGCACCTGACCTTTCCTTAGGTCATCAGAATTTCATCAACTGAAGGTCCTTTTTTTTCTAGCCAGGTATCTTCCAATTCCTGCTGGGGTGGGGCAGGTTAGAAGGCTGCCTGCTGACATTCTGAGAAGCAACCACGAGAAGGAATGGGAGCTCTCTCTTTAGTCTGCACATTTTCACTTTCATCTCCCTCTTTTCAGCTTCTTTGCATGATTCCAATGATCAGCTGTGCTGGGGTCATCAAGTTCAGGGCATCTGGTTTACGTTTTCTGGATAAATTTCCCTTTTATTTCCAAGGTGGAGCAGGATAGAGCTGAAGACCTGGAGTAGAATCAGCGATTGGGGATCTAATTCCTACTTCTCTAGACTTCAACCATAGAGGCATTAAACCATAGTGTGTAATTGTATATAAGATATATTTGAGTTAGAAACACACATATGCATGTATTATTTTAAAAATACTTAATATATTATAAATCCAGTATGTATTTAAATATATTATAACCACATTTAACTTGTAAAAATAGATAGTGCTTTGACCATAATGCTAGAATATATTTATTGTTGGAAATAGCTAATCATTTATACAGGTGATCGATTAGTTTATTTATCCTGTTGTTTATGTAGATGATTAATTTAAGCAGGCAGTTATTTTTTCATCTGCTTCCTTCTTTTTCTTTATAATATTAAAACAATTGTATAATGCTTATGCAATACTTGCTGTAAAACATTAAATTGATACAGGGAGGGATACAGTGGACAATGAATGTCCTCTTTTATCTTCTTTCTCACTCCTCAATCACACATACTTCTTCCCAGAAATAATCACTTTTAAGAATTGGTGACAATCATCCCTCCTCCTTTTTTGACTGTTTCTGACCTTTGCCCATCAATTAATTTTATGTTTCTTAGCATACCTACTGGGAAATAGAAAAGTTTAGGATAATACTTCTTGAATGTATATACATATATATTCAAATATTTATACAGGTCGGTGGAGGGTAAAGAGCCATGCCTTATGTGAATACTGGATCTTTTCTAGAGCTTTCAATTAATTATAGCAGGCTAATATTTCCCCAGTTACCAGGGCTAACTGAAAGCTGACTATCATACAAATTGGTTTTACAGATCATAACATTGGATGTCAGACTTTAAGAAACATTATTTTAAAGAGTTTTCTTTTATCCTATGCTAAAAGAAATATCCAATTGGGAGAATAAGGATGAGATGAAGAATCTAAACTGACACCAAAGTGAAAGCCTGTGTGCTGTGAAAAGCATTCAAATAATTTTTTAATGAACCGCTTCCTTTGACTTATCTTAAGATCTATATATGGGGGGGGGGGAACAGTAATATTACTATGACAGTAATAGAATAGATGGGAAAAAATGAAGCAAGATTCTGCCCCATTATTTATGACTGACAAGGAAAGATACTAGCCAAAAAAGCAAATGGCATTTGTTAGCAGAAAGAGATAATGATAATGGGACTTTCACAAATATATCAAGGAAGAAGCAGATAAAATTTTAAGAAAAAGTTCAGTAACCGGGGGAGATGGGCATTACCTGAATGACTCTAAAATGGCTGCGATATGGGTGTTTAAATTCTATCATTACCAAGAGAAACAAAGAAGGGAAGTTCAGATCACTAATGAATAAGGGAGAAGATTGCAAACATGGCTACTAAAAATGCGGGTAAGTGTCTATTCATACTTGGAACCTTTGAACCTAGCTATATCAGCACCTCTGGTTGACATGCCTCCTCTGGGGCAGTATGAGAAACAGCTAATGTGCTTACTGAACCACTTATAATGCATAGTTTTATAAGATAATTGTGCTGATTCAACATGAATTAAATATCTAAATGCATTGGCTCCAGGAGCTGCCAATTTTCAAAGAAGCAAAGCAGGGAAACTGGAGTAACAAATATTTGAAGGTACGTGCTCTGTGGTTTTAGGCTTCACATGGACCCCTCACCTTTTTTTCTCAGAAGGCCACTAGTCACAGAAAGTTGTACATTATTGCTTACCTACTATAAATTTAAGCTGAGAAAATGTAAGCACGCTGGTTGTATCACTTCCTCCTTACCTTCATTTGCAAAACAAGCAAACGACAACAACCAAAAACAAACAAAAAACTGTTAGTTTATTAAAAGCAAGCACATAATATGCCTAAACTCCAAAGCTTGGCCTCATGGAGGGAGCTATTGAGCTGTGGGCAAAAAAACAGCAGAACTTCTATTTATCTGTTGATCTTTTAATTCTATTCATATATTATCTAAAATGAGAAATCAATTCCTTTTCCTCATATTTAATTTATTGTTTGGCACGGACATGCATACTTGGGATAGTTCCACAAGAAAGGATGTCGGTAGAAGGTGGACCATTTGTTTGCTTTCAGCTTCCTGTGATCTTTTACAACCCATGAAGTCCCTCTCTTCCTGTAGATTTTATTGAGATATATTCATTATCATATAATCCACCCAAAGTGTACAATCGACGTCTCACAGTGACATTACCTAGCTGTGCAAACATCATCACACTCAATTTTAAACCATTTTCATTGCTCTAAAAAGAAAAATAAAAGGTAGATATAAGAAAATAAAACCCCAAATCACCCCTCATCCCTCCCTATTACTGACACTTCATGTTGGTGTGGTACACAGTTACTGCTGATGAAAGGATGTTAAGATATAGTCCGTAGCTTGCGTTAGGTACTTTTCCCCCATATACCAATCCATTAGTAAGTCTTTGTACATGTTGTACATTTGTAGTAGCTCATGAAGTACTTGCTTATGTTTGTAGTGTTGATCTTAACCATCATCCGTCTCAAGGTTCACTGGGTTATCCCATCCCATATTTAAGCATCAAGCTTTCCTTTTGGTGATATACAAGACTCTAAACTACCCCCTTGCAACAAAATTCACCTACAATTCAGCACTTTTATTTATTTGTTCTTATTTTAATTTTTTTTTGCATGGGCAGGCACTAGAAATCGAACCCAGGTCTATGGCATGGCAGGCGAGAACTCTGCCTGCTGAGCCACTGTGGCCCGCCCCAGCACTATTATTTATAATCACAATAATAAGCTACCTTTACATCTATCGCTTTCCAAATGTTTAAGTTCAACTTTGTTGAAAATTCTATACATAATAGGCAACTGTTCCCCCATTTTATAGCTTCAATCTATCACTTGGTAACCTATATTCTATGTTTTATGATTATAGGTCTATATATTCTAGTTGTTTGTTCATATTAGTGAAATCATATATCGGTCCCTTTGTGCCTGACTTATTTCACTCAGCATTGTGTCCTTTGAGGACCTTTTTCAATGGTTTTGTTATCTTGTTTGCATCTATACCTTTAGAGGGAAAGTGGACTAAAATAATTCCTGCAAAAACACCACAGATAAAATATAATAATAACACTAATGTAAGCATAGGCAAGCATCAAGAAACTGGCAGAGTTGATATTTTATTCACCCCTTATATGAGTTTATGTTTAGTCATTTAGTAGGTTAAAAAACAATAATACTATAATCATCTAAATTATTGGACATAGGCTTAGAAATTATCAAGAAGGCCTTCAAACTTGCGAATCTCACCCTTTAAATTTTCTATATTTGCTACATGTATAAAAATATGTAAGTAAATATATATATTTTGGGGAATGCATGCTAAAAATTTACCAATAGAGGTACAGGATTAAAATGATAGAAGATCACAGTATGTGAAAACGTAAATTTAAAAAAGACGTAGCAGCAGTTCTCAATATGCTCTTGAATGCTCAGGTATGTTTTTTAATGTGTATGCCATATTTAGGTATAAATTTCACGATATGCGATTTGAAATGCCTAATTTACTTTGTTTTTTAATGAATTCTTCTGAAAGTCAGTCAAGGCATTTTCCCCGTTCTTCCATGGCTACTTAATTAATAATGGTCTCTTTACCACTCTTAAAAATGTACTCTGGGATACCGCACTACTATTTTATATCTGTTTGACAATTGGTAGAAAATCATACAAAACACCGTAATGGAAATGGAAAACCCTCCCTTTTCTCCTCCTGAATGTTGCAAAATGAAGACCATTGTGATGAAATCCCTGCTCTGGATAGTTCTGGGGTATGTTAGTTCTTTCAGGCCTTTGGGGTAGTGGATCTGTAGAACCTAAAAAGGAGAGGTTGAGCTGCAAAGGCCCCTCAGTTCTTTCTAATATGGGACTTGGGTAGTACAACTTGACTCAAAGTATTCAGTATATTCCACTCAGAGCTGCCCAGCCTTAGACCGTAATGATGCTCATTCTAAGAAGAAGAGTTCTTTTCTTTTTCTTACAATAAATGTATGAAATGGAGGAAAAATTTCCCCAATAAGAAAGGACAATATGTTTAAAACCCCAAACTTAAAATCACCCTATAAGCTGGCCTCTAAACATGTATCTTATAAATTTTATTTTTAAAATGTAGATGTTGAAGATATAAAGATAGGATAGGTAGGTCACATAAAGCTATCTTAAAATATTAAAATTTTTGAGCAATATTTGCTCATCCTAGGAAACTTGGAACAAGTATGACAGTGGAAAGAAGATAAAAACGATCACTAAGAGGCTTAAAACCCAAAGAAAAACAGCGTTAGTGGGGTGCATTTCCTTCCAGACTTTTTTCTAGGTAAAGAATTTTGAAATGACTTGTAGAAATAGCCATATTATTTTTCCCATTTTGGGGAATCTTTTTGCTCATTATTGTAAACATGGTGTCCTATTTAAAAAGAAAAAAGCATTCTCTGTGATTTGCCTCATCTATCTGATGCTCCTTATCTGACTTAGGTAGGAAAATAAGGGGAGAAGGCGGCTGTTCACCTACTAGAAAAATCACATTGAATTCTGCTGCTATGCCTCTATTCCCATCCTCTAGAGTCAGGAGGAAATAAGGGAAATAGCCCGATTAACCATTTAGCTATGTAGGCCCTCAAAGATAAAAATTATATCATCTTTATACTGGGCTTCCCAGCACTTCCTCAGTGGTATTGGCCAGCCTGATGTCACATAAAAGAGAAGAGATAGTGAATTGTGCACTAATGTTTTGAAAAATATAATTCTTTATATTATGTGGGATCACACAAAAATGCTTACAAATAAACATACTTTGCTATTTAATTTGAACATGATGTCACTGAACATTGTGTGAACTTTGTTTTGTTGGAATTTTCAATACATGTACCTCACTCCCTTTTGTTTGTCAGGGTTTGTTCCTGGTTACCTTCAGGGATGGTGGGGAGAGAAGAAACTTAAAAATGTTGATCTACTTATTTGCTGTGGGTTTGTCCATCAGCTATGGATACATACTTAACACTCAGGGATCCATAACTCTTCAAAGATGAACATCTCAAAGGGTGTGGCCAACATCCTCCAGTTGCCATGGAGCTTAAAGTCACCAAGATAGGAAACAAAAATGTTTCTGGAGAGTCACTAGGGGAAATAGTGAGTGCCGCCTCCTTTTCTACTCCTGTCCTGACCCTGTGGATCCTGGCTGTGGGAGAAACAACACCATAGAGTGCTTGTTGATTTAGAGCATAAACAACCTCCTGGAGAGCCTTACCCCAGCCCTGCAAGGTATTTCCACCAAGTTTGTACCATAATTGAGTCTTCAAGAGGCCATTTCACTATTCTATCAAACCAGCTGCTTCAGGATGATGGGGAGTATGGAAGACCACTGAATGCCACAATGTCTTTTCTGTGAAGTGGGTTCCTAGATCAGACACAACACTGCATGGCGCATCATGATGGTGGATAAGGCATTCTGTAATGGTAGTTTTGGCAGATACATTGTATTCAGGGAAAGCAAATCCATTTCTGGAGTATGTGTCTATTCCAGTAGAAACAAAACACTGTCCCTTCAATAATGAAAGTGTTCCAATGTAATCATCCTGCCACCAGGTGGCATGTTGATCACTTTGGGGAATAGTGCCAATGTGGGGACTGAGTATTGGTCTCTGCTGCTGGCAGATTGGCACTCAGGAGTGGATGTAGCCAGGTCAGTCTTGGTGAAGGGAAGCCCATGCTACAGAGTCCATGCATAATCTCCATCCCTATAACCAAGGCCATTTTGCTCATGAGCTCATTGGGCAATGACAGGAGTGGTTGGGGAAAGACGCTGACTGGTATCTATAGGACTTGATTATTAATTTTTTTTTTCTACTAAGGCTATCCTCTAGTGGGCATTTTCATGGGACGCAAATATCTTCATATTTTTTGTCCATTCAGAAAGGTCTATTTACATACCTCTCCCATAGACCTCTGTTACCTATTTTCTAATCATGTTCCTTCCAAATCCCTGACCAACAGCCAAACCACTGGCCATAGCCCATGAATCAGTAAACAAATATGCCTCTGGCCACTTTCTCCTTCCAAGAAAAATGAACAATCAGTGCATTGCTCCAAGTTCTGCCCACTAGAAGGATTTCCCTTCACCACTGTCCTTCAGGGATGCCCCAGAAAGAGGCTGTAATACTGTAGCTGTGCACTTTTGACTGGTACCTATATATTATGCAGAACTATCTGCTTGAGTTTTCTCTTCCTCAGTCATCCAATCATAGGAAACTCCCCAAGATGCCATAGCTGTGGGCTGGGAAAGAGGAGATAATGTGGCAGGAGTGGGGTCTGTGGGCATTTGGGCCACTTCCTTATGTAAATTACTTGTGCCTTCAGGGATGGCTCAAGCTTGATCTTTGTATATATCACTGCTATTTAATAGTGGGGTGCTACTTTTCACATCTAATTTTATGGATTGGTGGGTCAGACAACACCCAACTCATAATGGGCAACTCAAGTCTCTTGGTAACTTGGTGTCCCATGTATAATCATTCAGTCTCTACTAGGGTCTTGCAGCAGGCCAAAAGCTGTTTTTTCAAGAGGAGAGAAGTTATCTGCAGAAGATGGCAGAGATTTGCTCCAAAATCCTAAGCATCTGTGCTGTGATTCTCCTAGAAGGCCTGCCGAATATACCAAAAAGCACCTCTATTTGACACTGACACTTCCAGCACCATTGGATCTGCTGGATCATATGCTCTAAGGGGAAGAGCAGCTTACACAGCAGCCTGGACCTACTGCAGGTCATCCTGCTGTTCATGTCCCCATTCAACACTAGTGGCTTTAGGGTTATTTGGTAAGTGGATTCTAGTAGCACACCTAGATGAGGAATATATTGCCTTCAAAATCAGAGGCCAACTAGGCACTGAGACTCTTTTTAGGTTGTTGGAAGAGCCAGATGGAATAGTTTATTCTTTGCTGTAAAAGGGATATCTTGACATGACTAGAAATTTCACTGAGGTGGAAGATCCCTAAATATTTGTTGGATTTGTTTCCACCCTGTGACACACAAATGCCTTAACAGTCAGTCCAGAGTAGTTGCATTTTATTGCTATGTCCAATATACATAATGTCATCAATATAATGAACTAATGTGATGTTTTGTGGAAGGGTAAATGTGATTAAGATCTCTGTGTGCTATACTAGAGTATGACATTGAGCTGGAGAATTGATATACCTCTGAAGTAGGACAATGAAGGTATATTGCTGGCTTTGCCAGCTGAAAGAAAACTGTCTCTGATAGTCTTTGCTAACAAGTATCTAGAAACAAGTATTTGCCAAATCAATAGCTGCATACCAGGTACCAGGGAATGTTTTGATTTGCTCAAGCAACCAGTTACCACCTGGTTAGGTTTGCAATAATCCAGTGTCCAGTATTTTCTGTACAGGTTAAATAGGAGAGCTGAATGAGGATGTGGTGGGAATCACCACCCCAGCATCTTTCAAGTCCTTGATGGTGGCACCAATCTCTGAAATTCCTCCAAGAATGTGATATTGTTTTTGATTTACTGGTTTGCTAGGTAGAGGCAGTTGTAAGGAGACCATAGTGGATTGAATTGTGTACTGCAATTTGGACATATTCTTGGTCTTTGTATGCATTCTGGTGGGTGTGGACCTTTTGTAAATAAAATTTCTCAAGATGTTACTTCAGTCAAGATATGGCCCAACTGAATCAGATTGGGCTTTAATTTGGATTACTGGAGTCCTTTACAAGCAGAGTGAGAGTCAGATAGAGAAAGAAGTCAAGGGAGAAGCAAGAAGCTGAAACTCAATGGAACCCAGAAGAAAAAGGAAAAGACACTAGCATGTGCATTGCCATGTTGCAGAAAAGCTAAGGAACCCCGAAACTGGCCAGGCAGAAGATAGTGATCCCAGGAGAAAGCATACCTTCTAACCTCTGAAACCATGAGACAATTAATTCTTATTGTTAAGCCAACCCATTGTGTACTATTTGTTTTGGGTGCCAATTTTATACCCTCTATTTGGGTACTGGAAGTAAAAACCTCTACACCTCTACTGGTTTCTGCTAGCTCTGCAGAGGTCTTGAGTGGGGGTGAGGAAAGGGAGAAACGATTTTGATTCTGAACTATAGTTAAGATTTATTCATTTTAAAAACTTCCTTGCTGGCTATTTGGGAAGTCTTCTTACTTATTTTCCAATATCTTTAGCTTATTCTGTGTGAACTAATAATGCTGACCTTGATATTATTATGTTAAAAGACCACTTGCTTTCTTCCTGCTCTGGAATTTATAGAACAAACCTTTCCTACATTGATAGACCATGAAGAGTGTCCTGCCAAACCATTTCTTATTTTGCCAAACCACCGGAGGATCTAGAATGTTACTCTAGCCTGGTAAGTTCAAAAAGAGGTTCCATGAATATTCAGAAAGATTATCCCATCAATAGACACTGGGCCTAAGTGCTTTACATGTTAGAATATAATTAACATATTTTTTTCTGATTATATATCATTCTAACTCTGTTGAATAATTTGCTAAATATTTCAAACCATACCTAATATTGAGGTCACATTCTATTAAGTTGTTATAAATAACCCTGTATGAACATCTTGGTAAATAGATTTTATGAATTTAATATTAATATAGCATCCAGAAGAAATGCTTTCTATGAAAAGATTTTCTACCAACACATAGTCCTTTTGTCTCTTTTAATTGATTTTTAAAAACCTACATAATGTCCTTTTTGGTATTGTGCTATTAAAAAAATTCAATTAACATTTGCTTCATTATTATACAAAGATTAATAAGTACTTATTCCTTTTACCTTATTTGTGTTAGTATTTAGATAGAGCATGTTAGTTAAAGTTAATTTATTGTTCAATTAAAATTGCATTCATTTACTTGAAATTAGTCATGTAGTTAGTTAATATGGTTTAATAGTTAAGTGCCTTAATTTAAAGAACTAGACTGAATTACATGATTAATCTAGATGAAAGAGGCAAAGCATCAACATATAAAGAGTTAAATAATTTATTTGTCTCTCAATTTAGTTGGAGAATTGGACCAATTGGTCATGACAAGTAATGCTACAGAAATACAAAGATGTTCAACAATTGTTTGTGATGAAAAGTATTTAATGAAGTAGTAATACTTGGAGAGAAATATTTCCAGAGATTGCATTTGAAGTCAATACTCCAGCTGTTTTGGTAGTGGGTCAGGGAAAACTCCTGGAAGGCAACAGCTTTACAAGACAAAGCCACTCCAATGTTAAAGAACAAGGACATTTCTAATAAGATGGAAAGTAAATTACATGTGAAAGAGTGCTTGAGTTTATAGTAGCTGATGGTGTTGAAGGGAAAGGAAATATTATACTTTAAAGATAAATGACTGGTATTTCAAATTCTGGCATTATGGCAGATTAGATGACCTAAAAAAATAAAAGAAAAACAAAAAAAACTTGGGCTACTAAACAGCTACAACTTTTATGAAATGCAACAAACACATTTCTAAATGAGTTACTGAACACTCAAGAGTGTTAAAGGAATCCTCTGGACCAAAGTTGAAGAGGAAACTGAGAAACTGAATTGAATGTGAGAGTTAACTTTTGGTTGTCTCATTGGAGATAGGGAGGGTGGGGAGTGAGGTGCTGTTTCTAAAAATCATGGGCATGTATTTTAATGGTCACTAGGCAGAGAATAGGAGCTGAATCTTTGGTCTGTGTAAGGAGAAGAATTTGAAGAGAAACCCCACCCCAAATCCCCACAGAAAGGAACCTAAAGAACTTGTTCTACATGATGGCAGAATGGGATGGGGCAAACAAACAAATATAAAAACTTTAAAACCAAACCACAAAGTCACTTACCAAACCACAAAGTCACTTGCAAGCCCAGAGAGAGAAAAATAAAGCTTATTTGTCTTTTTTGCCTTGGGTTCTGGTTGGGGAAATAAGTTTCCAGTGATATTTCATAATTATGAGTCTACCCTCACATGTGTTTGTTATAATACTTATATGATTTGATAAACTGCAAGCCAAACACTTATGATCAAATTTGGTCTGTTTCTGTTAATATCTCTTGGTAGCCTGACAGATGCAAGCACAAAATATTTCTAGGGGGGCATACCATCAACCCATCTCTTTAGAAAACTTACCTATAAAATCCAACTGAGCATGAGCTTACAATAAAAAATTACAAAAGACACAAGGAATAATGCACTAAAAATAAGAACTAGCAAATTCATTAAACAGCTAAATTAGACCCTCAAGAATTTGAGGACATAGAGTTAGGAAATGGAGATTTAAAAATAAGTAACTATAAAATGAGTGAAAGTATAAGCCACACCAGTATACTACTTCATGAAATATTGTGAAACATTCAAAACACCGACATCATAAGAAAGATCTTAAAAGCAGGCAGAAAAAAAAGATATGTTACCTAAAAGGGGATGACATTTAGATAGCCAGGGAACTTGAACGCACCAGCAGAAGTCATTCAGGAAAAGTAAATATAACAAAATAAGAAACAGATATAAATTTGACAATAAATAAATGTAAATGGCCTAAATTTTATAGTTAAAAGTCAAGCATTTTTTTTTCTGATAGCTTAAACAAAATAAATTAGGCAGGTACTATTAACAAGTGACTGTTAAAACATAAGGATCTGGGATGGCAGAATGAAAAACAATGGGAAAATATATATCACAGAAATATTAACCAAAAGCAAGCCAGTATTGCTATATTTAATTCTGAAAAAATAAGCTTCAAGGCCAAAAACATTTTTAGGGATAAAAAGGATTGCTATATATTGATAAACATGTTACTTCACCAGGACTTCTATAATTATATGTACTGCCTGCACTCACAATAGTGTCCCCCAAATTTCACTCATTCATTCATTCAATACTGAAAGCCATTCTGGTTTGCTACACTTCTAGGTACTGGAAGCATCATGGTGAATGCAATAGAACAAAATCCCTGTTCTCCTGGAGCTTATCTACTAATTTTTTGTATATACAAAAAATATATACACCAAATGAAGAAAACATTTCCAAAAGTGATATGTGCTATGAAACATAAATAATGTAAGTGGAAAAAGAGAAACAATTTGGGGGTATTACTTCTGATAGAGCAGGCAGGGGAAGCTTTTCTAATGAAGTTATTTTGCACTGTGACCCAAAGCAAGTGAAGGAATAAGCAATGTGGCCATGTAGGGAAAAGCTTGAAAGCAGAAGGAATAGCAAGTGCAAAGACCTTGGTAAGAGATTGTTTGTTGTAATCATGGAATAGCAAGGCAACCGGCGATATGACAATCTTCCAGATAAAGATGATTGTGGCTTGAAGTACTAGAGGTGATGAGAAGGGGTCCCTTCTCATATCTATAGGATAGGTTTCAAAATAGAGACTACGGAATTTGTGGTGAGAGAAAAAGAGGAGTCAAGAATGACTCCATGTTTTCTATTTTGAGAAACTGGGAAAGCAGAGTTGTAAATTACTGAGATGGGGGAGACTATGGAAGGAGCAGTTTAGGTGAAAAAAATTATAAATTGGGCACAAATACCTAACTAAGCAAAATAATACAGTTTCAAGGAACAGATGACAATTTAAAAGTTATGCCTTTGTATGGATAGTAATGCACATCTCTTGGAAATGGATTGATCAAGTAGACAAAATTTGGGGTTTAACAGAGTTGAATAGTACCATTAAGCTTTATTTAAAGGACATATGCATGCTGTGATTTCTTTTTTTTTTCACATGGGCAAGCACCAGGAGACCCTGCTCAACCTGGGTCTCCAGCATGGCAGGCAAGAATTCTGCCTGCTAAGCCACCATGGCCCGCCCTGTTGTCTCTTTAAAAATGCATGAAACATTTATAAAAACTGTTCATGACCTGGATCATAAAATTTCACAGAATTGATAGTCTACAGACCACATACTTTAATTACAACATAATCAAGGAAGAAATCAATTACAAAGGATAGATTAAAAAAAAAGGATAAGCTAGAACTAAAGGATTTTAAAGAAATGAAATATTAACTAATAGCATTTCTTAGAAGCTGCAGCTATGTCTGGAGAGCTCCAAGGTTTTTGTTTATACTTATGGGATAACCTACATTTGCCTCATTCTTAACCAAGCATTCCATTGAACTAGGATAATTCTGGTCCTTTCCAGGAACCTCTCAGTGTTCCCTGAAACATATAGGTGAATTACTTAAGAGTAACTTATTCCTTGGAATCTCTAAATTTCAGGATTTTCTTCTTTTAATTGTCCTGAAATCCACATAATTTTACCTTCTTATAAGTAGCAATGGTCTTTGGATCTGCCAAACCTGTTCTGGTCAGGCCTAAGCCTCTGATTCTTGGGATTCCTAAACTCCACTGAATTTAATGATATGGCAGGAAATAGGAAGGTCCACGAGCTATGCTGGTCTGGATATAAATGACTTGTCTTTCCTCACTGTGAATCTGGCTCACAGCAGGAACTGGTCTAGCCTTGCATGCCTCCCTTCACCTCCTACGACCACATCAGAGACAAGCCTCAACAATTCAGGAAAGGGAAACTTCTCCAGCTTCCCACAACACTTGGTCCTCTTTCTGAGCTCACTTCTCCTCTGTCCCAGCTTCCCTCTTCTGCTCCTGATCTTCCATGTTGGAGACTTTGCTGTTTAACTCTCCCGCCCACACGGCCTCCCATCAATTCACCTCATTAATTTTTTCTGACTCTTGTGGACAAGGATTCTTATTGTTCCTTTACACTATGTTTCCTTAGTAACCAACCCCTGAGGTAGAGCAGACCAGTTTGGGAATCTGTCTCCAGTAATGCTGCGAAAGCATGAGATCAGGACCCAAGCAGAGTGGACTAGTTATCTCTTGGTTTTTAAAATTAATTTTTTCTAACTATAAATGTATCATATACTGAATTGTAGGAAATTTGAAACAATGAAAAGAGTTTAAAGAAGAAGAAAAATGTCCCTTGTAATCCTGCCACTCTGAGGTATCTTTTTTTTTTCAGCATTTTGTTGCATTTCTTTCCTAAAATTTACATGCATATAAATGATTAAATGGATCAGATAAAAAAACTTGATTATACTTTATTTATAGAACTTTATCCTATGTTTCCCCTTAAAATAAATGAATATTACCCCAGACTCATAAAAATCTTTGCAAATACAGTTTTAAATGATTGCATAGTATTCCATCATATGTGTGGCCTTTAACGTTAATATTTTATTCTCATTTTTTTATTTGTGTAATTTTTTTCCTAGAAGTCTTGTATTCTTCCTGATAAAACAAATGACATTTGCTAGTAGGATCGATTTCTTAATATCTATTACATTTTTTAAAGTCAATGTCTCACCTTTCTAATATTTTCCTAAAAAAAAAAAGAGTTTTAAACACTAATATTCTTAAAAACAATGTCTTTACACCTTTGTGAAAGGATTCAACTCTTTTTTCTTCTTTTTAGTGAAGTATCTTTGGATATTTTTAAAGATTCAGGTCTGGTCAACTTTAGGCAAAAGACATATAATGTGTAAGGAAGGATGGCAAAGAATTTCAGCTTTCCATTTCTAGGAACAGTACAGATGACACTTCTGCCCAATATTTCCAAGCTAATGATTAGACATCTCCTTTCCTAAACTATTAGAAACTTAAAGAACAGAATTATTTTCTCTTTTATCTCTTCATCCCCACATTCTGTAGTCCAAGCTCTACCACTTGTGGGATGTGAGTTTTTTGGGCAAGTGATAGAAACTCCCTGAGCCTCAGTTTCCTCAGGGATAAATAGGAATGATAACTGCACTATCTTCCCTGGGTTCTGGCAAGGATTAGACATTCTTGTGCACAGTGGCTAGACTGGTTCATTAAATACGAGGTATTATTAATATTGCTATTATATGCTAGAGGCGAAATAGCATAATATGGTGATTAAAACCAGGCACTCTGGAGTAAGGCTAACTAGGTTCAAACGTGGCCTGCCACTTACTAGTTCTGCGACCTTGGAAGTCACTTAAACTCTTGTGCTTTGGTTTTCTCATCTGCCCCCATTGAATTGTTATGAGGATTGAATATCTTAATATACATGGAAAGTACTGAGAATAATGTCTAGCACAGTACTAAGTAATATTTAAGTGATTATTTAAATTAAATAAAATGCTCAATATAAATTTTAGGCATTTATTGCACCAGTCATTTATTGAATAGTTATTAGACAGGATGAAATCGTGTTACCCTTGTTCTGAGATCGTTTGCCTGAAGGGGTCCAACTTGACCAATACTCAAGGAAACACTTGGATCACAGGTTAATGCTTCAAATCGCCGACTTCTGAGATGAATCAGCTGATGCCTATTCTTAGAGTCATCACAGGACCCAAGAACAGGAGAAAAGTATTGTGAACATTTTCTATATGTTTATGGGATTTTCACCATCTTCTCAAAGGCAGAAAAGTAGCTGTGGATTAGGAAAACCAATTTGCCTTTTTATTATTTTATTAACTTTTTATTTTGAAATAATTTCTAACTTATAGGACTGTTACAAAAATAATCCAATCCCCATACAGAGAACTCCAATACACTCCATCTTCCCAAATTCTCAGATCTACCAATTTTAATATTTTGCCACCTTTGCCATACCATTTTCTCCCTCTCTCTCTTTATTTTCCTCTCTCTGTTCTGAACATTTAAGATCAGGTTCTACATATCATATTTCCTGAACACATAATACATCCATGTATATTTCCTACAAGCAAGGGTAATCACTTCTGTAATCACCTTAAGTACAGTCATGAAGTTTAAGAAATCTTACATTGATATAAATGTATTCCAATTTTTTCTTGTGCTCCAACAATGTTCCTTTGTACCATTCCTCCTCCATTCTTAGATCCTGTCAGTATTGTGTATTGCATTTAATTATCATGATCTCTTTAATTTCTCTCTTTTTTTAAACTATGGGAACATACATACAACATAAATCTTCCCACCCCAATCCCTTCCAGGCATACCATTCAGTGGGATTAATTACATTTATAGTGTGGCAGTACCCTCACCACCATCCACTACTAGAACTTTCCCTTCACCTCAAAGAGAAACCCTATACTCCTATTTCATTGATACCCTATTGCCCCTGCCACTCACATCCCAGGTAACCTGAACTCTACTTTCTTTCTCTGTGAGCTTGCATATTCTGATATTTTCATGGGGCTTAAATATATTTCTCATATTACCATGGGGCTTAAATTTTAAGATCCTAAATCTATAATGATCTCATTTGTTTTGATACTAATTTAACTTTGATATCATATATATTCTATGTTCCTATATCTCTCCATCCCCATATCTTTAAGTAGTTCTTATTGCACATTACTTATTCTTGTATTTTGAGTCAAAAAACCATTGACTTATCATTACTTTTTACACATTTGCATTTAGAGCCTGTTCTAGTTTGAAAGCTGCCAGAATGCAATATACCTGAAACAGAATGGCTTTAAAAAGGTGAATTTATTCACCTAAATTGCTAGTTTATAGTTCTAAGGCCATGAAAATGTCCAATATTAAAGTAAGGCTACAGAAATGTCCAATTTAAGGAATCCAGGGAAAGATACCTTGGTTCAAGAAGGCCGATGACATTCAGGGAATCTCTCTCAGCTGGAAAGGCACATGGCAAGATCTGCTAGCTTTCTCTTCAATGGCTTCCCTGGGGCTCTGTCTGTTCTGTTGGCTCTGTCAGCTCTGGTGGCTCTCACGGTTCTTGTGGTTCTGAAGCTTTTTCCAAACTAGTTCCCTCTAAAGGGCTCTAGTAAATGACACCACCTTGAATGGGTGGGGTCACATTTCCATGGAAACCATTTAATTAAAACCACCCACAATTGGGTGGCTCACATCTCCATGGAAACAATAAAAAAGATTCCACCCAGCAACACTGAATGAAGATTAAAGGACATGGCTTTTCTGGGGTACAAATAGCTTCAAACTAGCACAGATCCCGTGGGAAGTAAAAAATGGAGTTACGAATAAAAATACAATAACACTAGTATATATATTTATACATCATTATCTTTACTGGTGATCTGTAGCTCTTCATATGCTTCAGTCATCTATCTTATGTCCTTTCCTTCCCACCTGCAGAACTCCCTTGAATTTCTTATGGAGTTGGTGAAGTGGTGACGAGCACCGTCCACTTTGTTTATCTGTGAATGCCTTAATATTTCCCTCATTTTTGAAAGACAGTTTTGACAAATATAGAATTCTTGGTTGACACTCCTTTGCTTTCAGTGCTTTAAATATATCTTCCTACTGTCCTCTTGCCTTATTGAAGCTCCTTGTTTGTGAGACATTTCTTCTCTTTTGAGCTTTTACAATTCACTCTTTATCTTTGGCATGTGACAGTTTGATTTTAACATGGTGCAGTTGGATTTATTTGGGCTTATCCTGTCTGGGGTTCATTGAACATTTTGGATACACACATTTATGTCTTTCATTAAATTTGGGAAGTTTTCTGTCATTCTTTCTTTGAATAATTTATCTGCTCTTTTCTCTCCTTCTGGAATTCCTTCAATCTATATATTGGTAAACTTGGGTTCTTCAGGTTCTGTTCACATTTCTTCATTCATTCTTCCTTCTGTTGTTCAGATTGGATGATTTCAATTGTCTTAGTTTCAGCTTTTGTCTGCCAGATCCAATCTGCTGTGGAACCTGTCTAGGGAATTTTCAAATTTGGTTACTGGTGTCTTCAGCTATTTGTGTCCTTTTTATAATCTCCATCTCTCTATTAATATTCTCTTTGTATTCATCTGTTGTTCCCTAGTTTCCTTTAGGCCTTTATTCATGTTTACCTTCAGCTCTTTGAGTACATTTAGGGCCATTTTCTGAAAAGTTTTTGTCTGAAATGTTCCAGGTCTGATCCTCCTCATTGATAGTTTCTGATGCTTTAACTTTCTTCTTTGCCTGGACCTTCGCTTCTTGTCTCTTTGTATATTTTGTAATCCTTTGTTGAAACCCAGACATTTTGATACTTTAATGTGTAATCACTGAAATTTAGACTCCAAGGCCTCTGTTCCTTAAATTAGTATCCAGCTAGTGTTATGACAGAGATATGCCAGAAGCTAACAAAAAAAAAAAAAAAAAGAAAAAGAAGAAGGAAAAAAGATAACCATATTCCCTACCTTTGATATTGATCTGTATAAGTGCTCTCCTTCAGGCTTATCCATCCAATGAGATTAGAGAATAACCTGAGGCCAAAGCCTAAGGGCCTCTCTGGTCTGTTTATGCATCTTGTCTTTGTCTTGTGTGTTTGACCCTATAGTTCCCCCATTTACACTAATATGAAAGTCCCCTCTTCCCTAGAAAACAGCTTCCTCATAGTCTCAGGCATTGCACTCTATGTTCTACAGCCAGCCATCCCTTGTCCCAGGCAGACATTTGTCTGCTCTCCCACAACATTTTTCTCTTCAGGAGAGCTTGAGCTGTCCTCTGCACATAGTTCTGGTACCAGGAGTCCCTCAGGCTACACTAGACAGATTGGCCTAGACATACATGCCCCCAGAATGTACATGAGAGTTACTCTTCTCCCTCTGGAATTCGGTCTAGGGATCTGCACTGGGAGCACAGCCACACTGAACTGCTAGGGGATGGGATGTGGCCAGCCAGGGTGCCAGAAAATCTTTTAAGTGGACTTTTTCTTGATTTGGCCTTTGCTGTCCTTTAAATGTTTACTGTAATCCTTGAAATGTTTTCTGGAGCTTTAAGGGATATGATTTCGCCAGTTCTTGCTAGTTGTTCAAAGCTTCTGTTGGGGGGTTGGAATTGTGAAACTTCCCACTCCACCATCTTGATCAGAACAGGGCCTATCCCAATTTGCTTTCATAGATTAAATATCTTGGACCATCCCTGGGCAGAAGAGATTTCACATAGAAATGAAGAAAATTTAAATAATGTTACCCTCTTCTTACTCTGACACTCTTTGGAAAAATGCCCCCAACACACATACAGAAAAAGACTGACCCAAAAGGCAAATGATAATTATTTTCAAGCAAATGATCATTATTTGTCATGTGTCAAGTGAACATTTTGCTTATCTCCCTGTGTTTTAGAAATATTAAGAGTTCTTCAAATTAGATCCAAAGTACAGCAAAACATAATCACCCAACTTGGAAAGCAACGATGGAATGGGATGTTGCAATAAATTTTGCCATCTAACACCATTTATCTGGGGCCTTCGTGGGAACGGAAAAGAGCCTGGTGAAGGGGGGGCAGGGTAGGATTTACTGCCAAAATCCAAAGTTAAGTCCAAAAAGAACTGAGTACTGTCCAGGGCCAATATTTTCCCGTTATGAGGCTTGAATATTATTTAACTTCACTGATCATTTTTTAAAATTGTATTCTGTGTAGGGTTAGGCAGAGCTGGTTTTGAACATCCAGAATTTGAAAATTTGTTTAGAAATGTGATGAACAGTTTGCATGGGTATGTATAAGCTTGTAGCTATTTTTGCTGCTGACCTTTGCTTCGGTATATTTTTCAGCTGACAAATTAAGGCCATTAAATATTCCTTGCAGTAGAAGCAGTTGATTGTTTAAGGTGAGATTGTGGGCACCTCCATCAGCCTTTAACTGAGGATACAAACCATAATTTGGAACCTGTAATGTAATCCTTGAGACAACTGAGTAACTTAACAGACTTGAATCAGGCATAAACAATGAAGTGGTTTGAAATGGTTGGTCTCCTCAAAATGTCACGTTCCACGGAAGAATGCTTTCTCTATTTGATCTGTCACTAGAGCTCTCAAAACATGACACTCCTTGAACATAATATACTTTGATGATAAACTAGATTAACTTTCCCAGTACAAGTGAAAGGCCACCTGTTGCCAGAATGGCCATATTCCTCGTTGGCTGTCTTGTAGCTGTCATCACTTCAATGCAATCTGCAGTCGACATGCTGGAATCTAATGAATATGTCAGAACTTGGAGGTCAGCCATCCCAGTACATGAAAACTTGGCTTGCCTACAGTGTCAGCGTGGAGGCCTCCCCTATCATCTAGTGCAAAGGATTTCTGCACCACTTGATTTGTTTGCACAGGGTTTGTTGCTGTTGGATGGGATGCATTTCTGAGAGGCTTTTTGACAGCCCATTCAAATATTTTCAGTTTGGAAAAATAGGGCTTCCAGGTTTCAAGCTCTTCAAATAATAGGTAGTGTCAAGTGCCATAGTAGCTGATAGTAGTGAGGTTCCTCTGTTGGTTTGTAGAGGTGGAGATCTACAGAGACCATTAGAAGTGTTTTGATAGGCATGGAGAAGAGGGTTAGTTGGAAGATCAGAGCTGCTGAAGCAATCTTAGCGGTGCTCTATTCCAAGCTTCTCCTACCCACCCTTAACGTGCAGTGGGTCTGGTCAGTTGGGCTACAAATTCTAACTATAGGGAAGTATAAAATGGTGCAAAGTATTTATTTCTATGTTTTATATTTATACTGTGTGCAATGTAATAGGTATTTTCCCAAATCACAATAATGAAGGACAACATGTGACTTTGGTTTACTCATGATACGCCTGTTCTTTCCCTATTTTTTCTGTTAACAGCATCAGAAAGAGACTCTTTTAAGTCTTGATCAATACGATTAAAGAATCATGAGTATTTCCATTGGCTGAAAGCAAGAGAACATTAAAGAAGTCTTAGTTATGGTTAAATGCTTGCCCCCCAAACATTTAAAGACCAGCCAAGAAGAGAATTCTGTTCTTAACTTTAGCTAGGTCAGGGTTGTCACCCTTGGCGTAAATGATATTTGGGGCCAAATAATTCTTTATTGTAGGGGGCTGTTCTGTTCATTTTAGGATGTTTAGCAGTTGCCCTGATCTCTATCCACTAGATGTCAATAGCATCTCCCTGATCATGGTGATCAAAAAATGTCTTCAGACATTGTCAGTGTCCCCTGGTGTCCAGTGGGGGACAAAATCGCCCATGATGGAGAATCACTAAATTAGGGGGATCCTAGGAACCTAGAAGTAAGCTACATTTCAGTATCATGAATAAGCAAATTGCATGCATAAAACACACCTTCCTAACCTTTCTTCCCCAGTTTTAATATCAAAATATCAACTGCAAATGAAGAGGAAGTTTTTGCACTCCAAGCCATAATTCACATTTACAGACCCAACAAGTATGGGTTTAGATAGCCAAAGGTATATGATTTTCTTGTGTTTGTTTTGGTAATAATAATAAAAGCTTTCATTCATTGAGTGACAATTATGGTCTGGCCCTGTGCTAAGTCATTCATACGTATTATTATACATAATGATCACGACAAATGTAGAAGGTAAGTACATTATTACCTTACCAGATGAACAAACTGAAAATGCTCACCCAAGCTTGTACCGTTAGTAAGTGGTAGAGTTTGTGTCTAAATTCAGGTAGTCCCACCCATAATCTGTGTGTTGAACTCCTTACATCCAGTTTCTCTCTATGTGGACTGGATTGCAAATAGAAGGACACAAGGTCTGGTGGGCTGAGCTGTTTTGGGCGGTTTCTTCCTGGTTTGTAGTTGATGCTGAGCAGATTTCTTTCTAGTACTTTCACATAATTTAGGCCTCGGCAAATCACATCCTATAATTGTTTCATGAGAGCAAAGTGGCAAGTAGCTAATTTAAAATTATCCCTGTCAAAAGAAGATAAGAAAATTATGTGTGGGTATAATAAAAAACATTTTACATCTCTTCTAAAACACTTGTTAAATTTTATTGAGCCGTGACCTTATAAACTTAGACCTATGATATGTCAGCCAATTGTATATTTAGAAGGAATCCAAATCCCCATTCCACGTTTAATTTGAGTGAAATAATTCAACATTTAATTTTTGCTATTTGTTTCCATCCTTCTCTAATACTTTCCATTATGTGTCGACAAGGAGAAATATTGGAATGTTGCGTAACACTTTTTCTCTTGCTTTGCTCGTGTAGGTGTTTAAAAACTAGTAAAATACTCAGAAAGATTGAACAAAACGTAAACAGAGACACCAGTTAATCCAGAGCATAGAAAATGAACTAACAAATTCGCCCTAATCTGTGTTTTCTTAGTCCCCCTTTCCCCCTCCTTTATTCATATGTTTATTTAACCATCACTTCAGCTTATCTTTATCTTGCTGCCATTCCCCAAATATAAAACTAATCTAAGAATAGCAGGCAGAGTTCTCACCTGCCATGCTGGTGACCCAGTTTCGATTTTAAGTGCCTGCCCATGCAAAAAAAAAAAAAAAAAGATAACCTAAGAAGAGTCTTAATGTTCTTTTCTAAAATCTGTGCATTAGACCATTTCTTCATTAGTATTTAGTAGATACTCAGTGAATATTTATTGTTATATGGAAATCAGTAGACAAATCAGAGTAAGAAACACATTAAAACAAAAGATATAGACACACCTTAGCCATATGTAAAATAGCTATACTGCCATTAATTGGTAGAGGACAAGAAGGACAGAGAATGACTGATTTCTTTTGGAGAATTTCAAACATTTTTGTGTGTGTACGTATAAGGTTGTGTGTGTAAGTTTGTGTGTGTGTATATGTATATGTATATTAAAGTAGAAAGAATAGTAAATGAACCTCATACACTTATTACCAAGCCTCCAAAGTCATGAAACCATGGCCAGTCTTGTCATATATTGTATCAGTTGGGTATTATTTTTCTAGGGTCATCATAAAAAATTACCACAAACTTAGTGGTTTAAAAAAACAGCAATTGATTCTCTTACAGTTCAGGTGACCAGAAGTCTGAAATCAAGATGCTAATAGGGCTACACTCTCCCTGAAAGCTGTAGAGAAGAATCCTACATTAACTCTTCTAGTTTTGGGTGGACCCTGGTGCTCCTTGGCTTGAGGTGGCATCAGTCTAATCTCTGCTTCTATCTTTACATCACCTTCTTCTCTGTGTCTCTGTGTCCTGTCCTCTTCTTATAAGGACACCCGTTGTTGGATTTAGGGACCACCTTAAGTTCAGGATATTCTTACCTAATTACATATGCAAAAACCATTTTCCAAATCAAGTCCTACATTCCCAGGTTTTCCGTGGGCATGCATTTTGAGGAGGCACTATTTTAACCAATTCAGTTTCTTATTGTGATGAAAAAAAATTACCACCAAATCTAGCAGTTTAAAACAACACAAACACATTATCTCTGAGTATGTATGGTTAAGAATCTGGAGAGGGCTTATTTGGATCTTTGGGCTTTGAGTCTCTCACAAGACCATCATCTCGTGGCTTTCTTGGGAAGGATCCACATCCTAGCTCATTCTGTTGATTGTTGGCAGGATTCAGTTCCTCATAAACTTTGGTTAGAGACCTCTCCCTGTTCCTTTTTCATGTGGGCATTTCCTTAGAGCATCTCACAACTCGGCAGCTGCCTCATCAAAGTGCCGGCCAGAGAGAGAGCAAGAAAACATGAGCAAAACTGGAAGTCACAGTCTTGTTACCTAATCATGGAAGTGACATCCCATAATCTTTAGAAACAAGTCACTAGTCCAGCCCACACTCGAGGATTATACAAGGCATGAATACCAGGAGGCGGGGATGATTGGGGACCATTTTAGAAGTCTACACCCCCATCCACATCTAACCTCCCACATTATTTTGAAGCAAATCCCAGATTTCATATAATTTCATCTGTACATATTTCAACATATCCACCTAAAAGATAAGGATGCTTTTAAAAACTATATAATCATAATATAATTTTGTACCTAAAATTAATAATAATTCTCCAATATCTTCAAAGATCCAGTCAGTGTTCAAATTTCCAGCTATCCCACGCATGTCATAATGAATTGAGATTAGTTGATAACGTTTTGAAATGTTTTTAAAGTTTCTTTGAAACTATTGGTTCCACCATTTTCTTTCTCCCTCTTTTGCCTCTTGAAACTCAACTGTTAAAGAAACTGGGATATTTGACCTGTAGATTTCTCTGCAGTCTAGGTTTTGTTGTTTGGATCCTGTGGTATAGTTTATCATAGCCTTTGTGTTTCCTCATAAATTGATGATCATTGATTATTTTTAACTCTTTAAAATTGTGAAATATAACATATATAAAAAAGCAATAAATTTAAAAGTACATTGTAATGAATAGTTATAGAACATATTTCAGAGTTTGGTATGGGTTACAGTTCCATAATTTTAAGTTTTTCCTTCTAGCTGTCCCAAGACACTAGAGACCAAAAGAAATATTAACATAATGATTCAGCAGTCTTATGCATTTGTTAAATCCTATCTTCTCTGTTATAACTCCTCCTACTTCTGTGATCTTTTCCCCAATCTTTAGGGATATCTGGGCTATGCCCATTCTAACTTTTTCATGTTGGAAAGGGCTGTCAATAATATAGCTTAGGGGGGTGGAACTAGTTGATGTTCTTGAGAAGCTGGCCCCTCTGCATTTCAGGACTTTATCTGGCCTAGGAGCCCATCTAGAAGTTGTAGTTGTCTGGAAAATAATCATAGAGCATGGAACTTTTGCAGAATCTTAGCTAGAGCCCTAGGTGTTCTGAAGGGTTGGCAAGAATTGTTTTGGTTGGGGAGTTGGCAAAACCATGGTAAACAGCAATATCTAGCTGAAGCTTGTATAAGAGTAGCCCCCAGAATAACCTCTTGACTCTATTTGAACTCTCTCAGCCACTGAAGACTTATTTTGTTACAATTATTTTCCTCCCTTTTGTCAGGAAGGCATTGTTGATCCCATGGTATCAGGGCCAGTCTCATCCTTGGGATTCATATCCCATGCTGCCAGTGAGACTTTCACCCCTGGATGACATGTCCCATGTAGGGGGGAGGGTAACGATTTTACTTGCAGAGCTGGGCCACATCTAAGCAATAAAAGAGGTCCTCTGGAAGTAACTCTTGGATATAATTATAGGAAAGCTTAGCTTCTCCACTATATAAATAAGCTTCACAAGAGCATGCCTCAAGATCAAGGGCATGGCCTATTGACTTGGGAGTCTGTAATGTTTGACACAGTTTCACAGGTTTCCCCAGTGGTAAAGCTGAATAGTTCCATATTTTTTCTCCTTGATCATTGATTTTTTTGAGATAACATCTTTCACATATTGAAATCAAGATGCATCTTATCAAAGGCATCGTATAACTACTCAGGTGACAGTTGTGACACTATTGCTATTGCTTTGTTGGCCTTGACTATACAAATTATTGTAACTTCAATTGAGTTATGTGCATTGTTGTTATTACATGTGTTGAGTTTAATTGCTATTTACTTTTTTCAAAAATATTACACTACAGTTGAACATTCAAAGAAAAGCTTCACCCTGTGTGTGGAAAAACACAGAAACAGAACTTAAGGGTATAAATTAGATTCATTCAAGATTGAACAACTATACATCCTTGATGTTTCAGATAGCAAGCCAAGTGAGAACCATTTAAGGAAGGATTGTGAGCCATGGTGTTTGGTGAAAAAGATCAAGAATGCACTATTATCAACACTTTCCAATTGAATGTTGACCCTTGGAAGAAAATTCCACAGTCAATAGTGAAGCACTCTTTCAAGAAAAGTTGCATCTCCAATTCTTTTGGTCGGGATAATATCATATGGAAAAATGTGGATTTCAGTGACTTAGTCTAAAAGTGATTCCTAGTGGATTCCATTTGTGAAGAAATTGTTGTGGTACCTTAAGCAAGGGCATATTCTTCCCATATATCTTTTTTGTGGATACACAGGAATAATAAATGAACAATCTCAGTAGAAAATAAGTTTAAATAATCATTGTAAAAAGTATAAATAAGTGTGATGGTCTGAAGCTATTATGTACCCCAGAAAAGATCATGTCCTTAAAGCTAAGCCATTCCTGTGAGTGTAGACCTGTTATGGGTGGGACCTTTTAATTAGGTTGTTTCAGTTAGTCATGCCCCCAAGCGGGTCTTAATCCTCTTACTGAAGTCCTTTATAAGAGAATGAAATAGAGAGAAAAGGCCAGAGAAACTTAGAGAGAAGGACACGCAGAAAACAAGAGAGAAGCCACAGAAACAGAGAGGAGACCACTGAAGCCAGAAGCTGGAAGCAATGAAACTGAGGAGAGAAGGGCAAGTCCAGCTGATACCACCACGTGCCTTCTGGTATGACAGAGGAGTCCTGAGACCCCAGCAGCCTTTCTTCAGGAAAAAGGTATTTTCCTGTTGATGCCTTGATTTGGACATTTTCAAGGCCTCAGACTGTAAATTTGTAAGCTAATAAATCCCCATTGCTAAAAGCCAGTTCATTTCTAGTATAATGCATTTCAGTAGCTTTAACAAACTAAGACAATAAGAGAGATTTTTATCAACTTAATTGTGGGTTTTGTTTTCCTTTGTGGCTCATTAAATAATTGTGTGTTTTTCAACTGACTCATCAGATTTGATGAAATAGTTAAAACAGAGAGCTAAAAGAATTCCATCCTCTGGAGCTAAGTTTGGGAGATTTGTATGTCTATTCTTGTTGATAATCCCACAGTTCCATGATTCCAGACCATAAATTGTTAGATAAATCATCCACTTAATAACCACTTTTTGGAAAAAAGAAGCACCTATAGAATTATGCACATTTTCCCCCACATAATCATATATTTTCCCATGTATAAGTGATTTGAGCCTAAGCTTTTTTTTGCATTTAAATTCCAATTTTCTCCTGGGTCTATTTTGGACACTGTAGCATCGTGGTGACCTCACCACTACTTCTTATAACTTTTATTTTTTAATCTGTTCCTTTTTAGTACACTTAGGAACAAAGACTAATTTCTAGGCATCTCACAGAATTTCAGGCTTCCTGAGAAACTCCAGATGGCTAAAATCATCATTACACTTTTCCTCTTAATTGAATTACATATTGGTGGACAGTAAACAGTCCCTAAAAGTCAACACGGGATTTCTGATAGATGGATGATGGTACTAGAGTGGTAGTCATTTGGGACATAAGAATAGACGTCAACAAATTCTCATGGTTTTGAGAAACCCATGCTTATTCCAAGAGATTTGACAATTTTCTACTGCCTTTAATTGTACTGTGAATATGACAATATTCTGGAAATACAGTAGTTTTTTGTTTCTCTGTTGAATTACAATATATTTTTGAAGACAATGTAGATGAAAACTAGGATCTGAATTTAAAATAAGGTTCAAGTGCATGCTGTACTAATGACGCTTATATCTCAGCTTAGGTGAGACAGATGACTCGATAACCTTCTACACATGCAAACTTTGCACATGTGCAGACTGACATCTATGTCACAACTTACTCTTCTGCCAAGTTTCTTTTGGCATTGATTAAAAAATACATATGAATTTGAGACATGCTAAAATGTGAAAAGTTCTGCATCTTAGACTTGATGAAATATAGTAATAACTAACATTTATTGAGTATTTATAAAATTCTAGATACTGTACTTATATTGTTTCACTTAGTCTTCATAATTCCACTACAAAGTAGTAGTATCATTATCCCCATTTTGCAGATGAAGAAAGCTGAGTTTTGCAGATGAAGAAACTTTATGACTTAGTTTAGTAAAAGGCAGAATCGAGTAGAATCTTGAACTTGAGCGCACTGTGCTATTTTTACTTCCACAGTTTTCATCATTGCTTTTATTGGGGGTAGGGGTAGGTGCATGGACCTGAAGAATTCTACCACCGAACTACCCTTGCACTGCCTCATCATTACTTTTTAATGCAATAATAGCATTCTCCAATAGAACTTTTTATGATGATTGAAATGTCTTCCATCTACAATGTCCAATATGGTAGCCACTAGCCATTTGGGGCTACTGAGCACTTGAAATGAGGTTAGTGTGACTGAACAACTAAGTTTTAAAATTTCATTTGTTTAATTAATTTGAATTTAAATAGGCCCATGTGGCTGTGGTTAGGGTATCGCCCTAGATTCAAGATAACTAGACTCAGGAAAATTCCAAAGAGTCAAGGACTTTGTGTGTGGAAAAATTTATAATATTCTGCAGTAATTACTTCTTTGAGACAGTTTGACTGTTCTGATGGCTTTTTGGAAGGTTGTCAGTGGCTCTCTGCTTGAACAAGGGGAGTCAGCTGGTAAAAACGTACCTACCATTTCCAGGAATATTTACAGTACTCGTGATGCTGAGATGTGCCCTGTGGAATTTTTCCTAGGTCCACTGTGACCTTATTTTTGTTGTTGGTAGGTGTTAGTAACAGCTTACATTTGTAACATACTTTACGTGCTATCTACCAGCTTCAAATTATTTTATAAAACGTCCCCAAACATTCTGTAAGGTAAGCAGAATTTATTCCCATTTTACAAATGAGGAAATTGAGATTGAGAGAGGTTATCTGACTTGCCCAGGACCAAACAGGTAATGAGTGATTTATCTGGGACAGGTGTATATCTTCTTTTTTCAAAATGTGATTTTATTGAGACATATTCACATACCATATAATCATCCAAAGTGTACTAATCAATGGTTCACAGTAGCATCACATAATTGTGCATTCATCACCACAATAAATTTTTGAATATTTTCATTCCTCCAAAAAATTAAAAGAATAAAAATTAAAAAGAACATCCAGAAATCCATATCGCTTCTTCTCCTCTATTATTTATTTATTGTCTTTTTTTCTTATCTGTCCATACACTGGAGAAAGAGAGTCAGTCATGAGGTTTTTAAAATCATATGGTCACATTATAAAAACTATATAGTTACACAATCATCATCAAGTATCAAGGCTACTTGATTACAGCCCAACTGTTTCAAGTATTTTCTTCTGGCTGTTCTAAAAACTAAAAACTAAAAATGGATATACATATAATGCATAAAAATAACCTTCAGGATAACCTCTCAGCTCTATTTGAAATCTCTTACCACTGAACCTTTATTTTGTTTCATTTCTCTTCCCACTTTTGGTCTAGAAGGCTGTCTCAATCCCACAGTGCCAGATTCAGACTTATCTCTGGGAGTCATGTTCCACATTGTCAGGGAGGTTTACACCCCTACATACATGTCCTATGTAAAGTGGTAAGGCAGTGAGTTCACCTGCAGAGTTGGCTTAGAGAGAGAGGGGCTGCATCTGAGCAGCAAAAGAGGTTCTCCGGGGTGACTCTTAGGCATAACTATAAGTAGGCTTAGCTTCTTTGCAGAAATAAGTTTCATAAGGGCAAGCCCCAAGATTGAGGGCTAGGCCTATTAAATTGGCAGTCCCCGGTGCTTGTGAGAATATCAGGAATTCCCTAGCTGGGGAAGTTTAATATTTCCACGTTTTCCCTCAGTCCTTCAAGGGAAATCCTTTTTACTTCTGCTCGTATTACTCTGGAATGTATAGGGGCATCACACTAACCTGTACAAACCAACAAGGCCTCACAAGATTCCATGTAATTATGGTATTCCAGTAAACTGACCATACAAAATAAATTGATATTACAGAAAATATAAATTTTGCACCAAATAAACATCTCTTCTTTTGGTCTGACACAGAAGTTGACGTTCAAAACACAATCAATATCATCTTTTACCTTTTAGTCTGATTTACTTTAGTCCCAACCAGATCAGCTTCATTCATATCTCTAATTGAAGTCTGATCTCTTTTTCAGCTTTTTGAACAGTTGCTATATGGGGTAATGCTGACTTTCATAGCTTCAGAACCCTAGCTCTGAGTCTCAGGTGTCACACAGATACCCAAAGATACAAGGAACGACCAGGTTATGCACAAAAACAACCCCAGCATCTCAGAATTTAGAAATAACCATTACAGCTCAGGAATAGATGTAACTGCTGTAAGAGCTTACAGTCTAGGACCTTTACAATAAGCCTTCCCCTGATAACCTGTGCTCTCGAACTCAATTCTCAGAGTTTGCACATTGTAGTTATTCCATGCTAGTGAGGTTTATAATATCTGTCTTTTCATTTCTGTCTTATCTCACTCAACATACTGTCCTCAGATTTCCTTCACCTAGTGGCATGCTTCACAATAGGTGTATATTTTCTGACTGCCAGTCCTTTGAGCTTTCCATTATAAGGAGCTGTTTTTCTACCTTTGGAGTCGAGTATATTTTATTCAAAAACAAACAAATCAACAAACACCTAACAAACTTTGCTGGTGGAAATTCCAACATTGTGTGGAGATGGAATCGGTTTTCATGCAGAGTTTGCAACTCCCAAGGGAATGCTTTACTAATGTAAAGCCTCCTTTTATGTGCTCAAGGTGAATCATGTCAAGGCTTCCAAGTTGACCAACTTCAAGCTGAGTGGCTATGGGGGATCTTCAGTGTGTCCATATGTATGAGTGTTAGGTTTGCATTTTACAGAGAAAATGGCTACATCATAATCCCATTCCCTCCCTGGGTATTTTGGTTGGCTTCAGGCACCATTCCTTTTGTAATTAAGTGGCAAAGGGAAAACAGATGGTCACCTTGTCAAATCTTGTTTTCAAGTTAAATACACACCACCCTCTGTTCTAAGTAGGATAATTCCCTTTTAATGGTAACCTTTTAAGATAGGGAAACATTGCTGGCTGGGCATAGGATCCAATGAATGTGCATGCAACCTCTACCTGCTTCAATAGTGCACAAGGACAAGAATTTCTTAATTTTTACCAAAGTGCCACCTGTAAACTTCTGGGTTGTTCTGGAAGAGCAATTACTGAGCTTCTTTGTAATTCAGACTCCCTGGGCCTAGACCTTCTGTGCATATAGCCAGAGCACATGCATGAAACAATAATATTTATCTGGACACTGTAATGTGTCATTCAGTTGGAGATAAGGGGACAGTGGGTGAGTCCCCCAGATGATTCTACTGTCTCCCTATTTTTTTTGCTTTTGGATATTGAGGTGGATCTGGAGAGGTCATGGATTTAAGTGACTAAATAATTACTCAAAACTGGGAACAATCTCTTTCTAAACCATAAGGCCTAACTGATTAGAGAGGTCTTAGGTCATTTCCAGATTTATTATCTATTCATGAAGAAAATAGGGAAAATACCATCAGCCTTTTAAAACATCCACCAATAAAATAAGTGAGAATCTATTAAATGAAGTCTACTGAGCACCTCATGGACCTTTGTAGAGTGGATTTAAGTCAATTCCTATAATAAGATAAAACGAGAAATTAGTGCTTTTTTTTTTTCTTGTGCTGTGATAGGGTAAGGAAAATGAGAAGCTGGTATTCCTGTCTCTTTCTTTGTCCTGTGTTAAGTACCTTCTTTTCACTTCCTTGGCCTTTTAATATTACATTATCTGGAACACCCAGATTATACAAAATAAAAGTGGACTTTGAGACTAACAGAAAACTTTGATTCAATCTCTGTTCTAAAAAAAAAACCACACAAGACTTTTGTCACTGCTTTTCTATCAATCTGCAATGATTTATTGAGTGTCTACTGTGTACTCAGAACTGTGCTGGAATTCTCCCTCTTGCCCTTAAGCAGCGCACATTGATTTTTTAGAACCACCTTTAGTTAAGACTTTAATTTAGAATCCAATATTATCTTTTAAATATCTGTTATTCCTCTTGGATTTCTGAAGTCTTTTTCTTTCTGCCTATGTGTTAGCTTGGGGGAATTTCCTTTTTCTTTGTTTATTTTGTTTAGCCAGAAGTAAAGGAGACAACTTCAGCTTGGTATTTTTACAAAGCCTCTTTGAAAGTGTTTTGACATTGTGGTCGGTGGTCTGTTTAATGCCTAAAGGATTTGGAGTTAGTAAAAAATGCTTCCTATCTAAAAATATACAGTTTGAGAGATTGAATAATACTGTGTACATATCTTAAACACATGCCTACATACAGCATGAGTGATTTAGGTTCAGTTTACTGAAAAATCCTTTTAACTAAAACATTACATACCACCCACAAACTCCCATGCCCAAATGCTGGTTAAGCAAGGGGACAAGAAAAAATATATACATAAAAAGCTATTTGGAAATCGTTTCTTATTCTGTGAACATATTATAGGCTTATGTAAGTCTAAATGTAAAAAGGAAAAATCTCTGATTTTCACTATTGCTGAACCAAGGTTCTTATTACTTCAGAAATAGAGACCTAGGGGGACACTCATTGATACATAATGAAATTTGTTATTAATGAATTAATTGGCCAAAAAAGAGGCTGGGTAATATGAGTTCCACTACAAATGAAGCTACACTGCCAAAGCAATGAATTTTTCACTG
>PVIY010016421.1:0-51974 GCA_004026745.1 Myrmecophaga tridactyla
CATGATCACGTCAGCTGCATCCACAGCTGATTCCATTTGTAATCAGCCAAAGGGGAGTGTCTTCTGCAATTAGTGATGCTAAATCTAATCATGGGAAGCCTTTTAAGGAGAACTCAGAGGAGACAGGTTCCATTCCTGCTTCGGCTGGTGAGCCTCTCCTGTGGAGTTCATCCAGACCCTCCATTGGAGTCGTCAGCTTTGCAGTCTGCCCTGTGGATTTTGGACTCTGTGTTCCTGCGGTCACATGAGACACTTTCATAAATTTTATATTTGCAAGTGTTCCCTGTTGATTCTGTTTCTCTAGAGAACCCTAACTAATACAACATCTTAGCTATATTTAGTCTTCCAGTCCATGAACATAGTATATTCTTCCATTTATTTATGGTTTCTTTTATTTCCTCTAGCCTTTCTTGTAGTTTTCTGTGTATAGGTCTTTTGTGAATTTGGTTAAATTTATTCCTAAATATTTGACTCTTTTGGTTGCTATTGTAACTGGAATTTTTTCTTGATTCCCTCCCCAGATTGCAGATCACTAGTGTATAGAAACATTACTGTTTTGGGGGTGTTGTTTTTGTACCCTTCCAGTTTGCTGTACTCATTGATTAAATCTAGTAGCTTTGCTGTAGAATTTCAGGATTTCCTACATATAGTTTGTGAGAGTTTTACTTCTTCCTTTCCAGTTTGGATATCCTTTATTTCTTTTTCTTGTCTAATTGCTCTGGCTAATCCTTCCAGCACAATGTTGAATAACAGTAGTGACAGTGGGCATCCCTGTCTTGTTCCTACTATTAGAGAGAAAGCTTTCAGTCTTTCCCCATTGAGGATGATGTTAGCTATGGGTTTTTCATATATTCGATTTATCATGAGGAGGAAACTCGCTTCTATTCCTATACTTTGAAGTGTTTCAATCAAGAAAAGATGTTGAATTTTGTCAAATGTCTTTTCTACATCTATCGAGATGATCATGTGGTTTTTCCACTTTGGCTTATTATATGGTATATTACATTAATTGATTTTCTTGTGTTGAAAAGTTTTGCATACCAGGAATAAATCCCACTCAGTCATGGTGTATATATCTTTTAACGTGCTGCTGGATTCAACTTGCAATTATTTTATTGAGGATTTTTGCATTGATATTCATAAAGTGATTTGTCTGCAATTTGCTCTTCTTGTGGTATCTTTGTCTTGCTTTGATATTTGGGTGATGTTGGCTTCATAGAATAAGTTATGCAACTATCCCTCCTCTTTAATTTTTTGAAGAGTTTAAGCAAATTTGGTGCTAATTGTCTCTTGAATGCTTGGTGGAATTCACATGTGAAAACATTTGGTCTTGAAGTTTTCTTTTTTAGGAGCTTCTTGACGACTGATTCAATCTTTTTGCTTATGAGTGGTTTACTGAGGTCATCTGTTTCTTCTTGAGTCAGTATTGGCTTATCATGCTTTTCTAGGAAGTTGTCTATTTTATCTCCATTTTCTAGCTTATTAGCATATAATTGCTCATAGTATCCTCTTGTTACCTCCTTTCTTTCTGCAAGGTCAATGAATATGACCCCTCTTCCAATTCAGATTTTATTTATTTGCATCTTCTCTCTCTCTCTCTCCTTTCTCTCTCCTTTTTTTTAAGAGACCATCAATTTTATTGATTTTATCAGAAAATAAACTTCTGGTTTTGTTGATTTCATTGTTTTCATATTCTCCATTTCATTTATTTCTCCTCTAATTCTTGTTATTTCTTTCCTTTTGTTTGCTTTGGGTTAGTTTTCTGTTCTTTTTAAATTCTTCCAGGGAAACAGTTAATTCCTCAACTTTGCAAATTGTGCTTTGGAGAAGTGCACAAGGAAACATCTCTTATTGTAGAGGCAGGTAAATATGCATGACTGGGATAAACATACAGAGGTATTTAGCAGCTTTATTTTTATTAGAAATGTTGTTAGGATGACCTTAAACATGGCATAGATTTTATGCTTCAACTGAGTGCTGACATACACCACAGCTGTATGTCACAAAGTGGATAATTTATTCACAAAGTGGATAATTTATTCTCTATTCGGTTTCAGAATCATCAACTAGATTATTGATTAAGAAGTTCTATGCTGGAGAGATGCTCTCCCAAAAGTTGGAAAGAAATAAGAAAGTATTTGAGTCATTCTCTGATGTGGGGAGAAGCCCCGAATGCTGTGTATGGAGGAAATCCATTGATCTACAAAAAGATTCAATAAATTCCTTTACCAAATACACAAATATTTATTTTCCTAAAAGCATATATCTGACTGCATATATATGCCCTCAATTCCTGTTTTCCACATTAAGCTTCATATAATTTACATTCACTTTTTTATTCTGTTTCAGCTGTGAATTTAATGTTGAATAATTTAAAATTATTCCACATAAACTGAATGCATAGCTTGTTATAGCTTGTACACAGCAGTAACATTTTCAGATTTCTCCTGTACTAATGTCTGGAGAATACTGAGCTACTACCATACATATTGTATCTCTTTGAAAGATATTTTGAGCCATACAAGATGAGCTCAGTATTAATAACTAGGGTAAGTGTCTTTAAAGAAGCATTTGAAGGCAAAATAGAGGAGATCTTATTCTAGTATATCTCCATAAAGGATGTATTTTATCATGTCTGCAGAATGTGGAAAATCCCCCCAAAATCACATATGACAGATCTTTCCTGAGAACTATAATTTATGTTTGGAAGCACTTTCTAAAGTCCATGAGCTTCAAAATATAAACTGAGCCTCATAACACCCAAGACACTTCATGCTTCTTTCCCTTAAACTTATTCCACTTGCCTTAAATAAATATACAGGAAGAATATTGCATTAGTTTCCTATTGTTACATTAGCAAGTTACCACAAACTTACAGGATTAAAACAACACAAATTCATTCTCCTACATTTGTAGAAGTCAGAAGTTAGGCATGGGTCTCACTGGGTTAAAATTAAGGTGTCAGCAGAGCCAGTTACTTGCCTCTTCCAGATTCTAGAGCCTGCCAGCACTCTTTGGCTGCTAGCCTCATTACTCCCATCTCTATTTCCATCATCAAATAACTTTTTCTATTTCCTTATCTTCTGCCTACCTTTTATAGGGATCCTTACGATTGCATAGGCCCATTCCAATAATCCAGGATAACGTCCCTATTTTGAGGTCTTTAACTTAATCAAATCCACAAAGTTCATTTTACCATCTAAGATGAAATTCACAGATTCTGGGTATTAGAACATGAATAGGCAAAAAGGCAAACATGGTCAAGGAGCTTAGAAGAGCTCACTTTGTCAGCTACCTCCCTTTGGTAATACAAGGTGTTCATTTCTCCAGGATATAGGGAAGCTCCATTTTTCCATGGAGTTATCAAGTCTATGAGAAGTTCTTAGATTGCAGCTGTAAACCAAAGCCATGATTATTTTATTCCCTTTTCTATTACACATTGAATATGCCCAGATTAAATGTATGCAAAGCTGCTAGCAGATAATATTCTCTACAAATGCAATTATTGAAATGTTTTGTCCTGAATTCCAGCCAATACACCTTGCCAGAAAATTTCTGAATAATGACAATGATAGACAATTTTTTGTGTGTACTGCTTTTGTGTGAACTGCCAAATGCTTTATATTTAGTAACCCATACAGTGCTCCCATGTAACCCTATGTGGAAGATGCTATTTTTATAGACATTTTTTCATACTTATGAAATAACAAAAGATATTTGAACCTAGGCAGTGTGGCTTAAGAACTGATATGCTTAAGAACTTGACACTATACTATGTGAAACTTTATCAATCTTCAGCAAAATCTATTCCTAGCATCATAATAAAAATTCCATTTAAAAATCAGTTTTACAGTAGTTTAAAGAACTAGTGTGCAAAATGAATGAAGCAGTGGAAGCTGGTGAAATTCAGTGAAGAGTATAAAATATACAAGCATGAGCTACTGTCATATAGCATAAAACCTCTGCAAACAACTTAAATATGTCTTCCGCATTAAAGTACTGGTGGCTATTTAAAACTGGCATGACCAGGAGCCAGATTTTCGTCTTCTTATTTGGCTCAGCATTGTCCTCTGATGTTGTGCCTCTATATGCTTCTTCACTCTCTGCAGACTCGCAATTCAAAATTCATTTAAAAATACTTATTGAGCCTTATAAGTAATTATGTGACTCCACACTGTACAACAACTACATTTGTATTGCTCTTGGCATTTTTCCAGATATGCTAAAATCTTTAGAAATATAATTTGTCTCAAATGCAAAGGTAGTCTGCAAGGTTAATTCTGTTCAAACAACATTATATTTTCATCAAAATTATGGGAAGCCAGTCATGCAGATAGGAAAATATTAGCTGGTTAAAATAATAGCATAGCATTTCAAAAAAAAAATTCATCATTATCACAACTCCCTGTTCTCAGCATCTATTTAATTTCTGCCAGAACGGGCACATCTCTCCTTTGGCCCCACTTTTCACCAGTTATCTGCCTAAACACACACACTTTTTCCTTACTCTGATTGAAATAGTAAGAATGGTTTGGTTCTTGGGGCCTATTTAAATTTTTAAATTTCTTTTTTAAAAGAGAGGTGTAGAATTACAGAAAAATCATGCAAAAGATACAGAGTCCTTGGGCGGCTGCCGTGGCTCAGCAGGCAGAGCTCCGACCTGCCGTGCTGGAGGTCTGGAGTTCGATCCCTGGTGCCTCCTGCCCATATGCAAAATTAAAAAAAAAAAAAAAAAAAGATACAGAGTCCCCATATAACTTTCATTGTGCATACTGTTTTCACACTTCTTAACAATTTGCATTAATGTGAGAACTTTGTTACAATTGAAGAAACAATATTGTCATAAATTTACTATTACCTATAGTCCATAGTTTACATTAAGTTTCACTGTTAGTGTTGTATAGATCTATCATTTGGTGGGTAATTGTTACTCTATTACACCTAAAATACTCCCATTTAACTAAATGCAAATATATGACTCAGTAGGGTTGATAGCATTCACAGTGTGCTACCATCAACACCCTAACCCCAAGTTTTCCGTTAACCCAAACAAAAACTCTGTACAAATTAAGCATTAACTCACAAAACACCTTCCCCAGCACTTGGTAACCTCTATTCTAGTTTCTAACTATATGAATTTACTTATTCCAGTTATTTTATACCACTGTGATCATATATTTACTCTTTGTGTCTGGTTTATTTCATTCAATATGATGTCTTTAAGGGTCAGCCTTGTTATCACATGTACCCAAATTGCATTCCCTTTTATGGTTGAATAATATTCAGTGTGTATATATATCACATTTGTTTATCAGTTCATCTGTTGATGGACCTTGGGTTGCTTCCACCTATTGACAATTGTGAATAAAGCCACTATGAACCTTGTAGTTCAGATATCTGTTGTTCTCTAGCTTCGTTCCATTGTAGTTAAAGAAGGTATGTTCTATGATTTCAATAATTTCTAATTTATTGAGAATTGTTTTGTGACATCACATATCATCTAACTTGGAGAATGATCCATGTGTACTACAGAAAAATGTGTATTCCACTACCATTAGGTGAAGTGCTCTCTATATATTTCTGTTAAATCTCATTGGTTTATAGTATCATTCATGTTTCCTATTTTTTATTAGTCTTCTGTCTGTATGTTCTATATATTATTGAAAGTGCTGTGTTTAAATCTACCTCTATAAATATAGATCTATCTATTTCTCCCTTCAAATCTGTAAATATTTGCTACATATATTTGGGGATTCTGCCTGTAGGTACATATAGATATAATTATGCCTCCTTGTTTAATCGGCCCCTTCACCAGTATATGGCAAGCTTTTGTGTATCTTATGACAGTTTTCTTTTTTACTTAAAGACTATTTTATCTGATATTAGTTTAATTACCCCAGCTGTCTTTTTTGATACTATGTACATGGTATTATTTTTCTCATCCTTTCACTTCCAACCTATATATGACTTGGAATTTAAGGTGAGGCTCTTGTAAATAGTATGTAGTTGGGCCCTGCTTGTTTTTAATCCATTTTGCCGATCTCTGTTCTTGATTGGACATTTTAATGTCTACATTTAAATAACTACTGATAACACATCATTTTCTTTTGGCATTTTTATTATTTGATCTTTTTAAATCTGACCATTATTTTCCCTCAATTCTTCGAACTCCTGTTTTGATATTTATTTGAGTTTTAGTGTCTACCATTGTAAGTCCTTTCTCACTTCTTTCAGAATATATTTTCTTTGTGGTTAAAATGGAGCTTAAATTTATCATCCAAAATCTTTAGTAGTCACATTTGATTTGGTGCCAATTTAACTTCAATAGCATATACATGTATTGTACCTACAACCCTCTCTAACCCTATCTTTTTCTTGTACTAGTAACAGATTGTCTCTTTATACATTGTGATATCCCAAACCATAAATGTGTTGTTACTTTTTGTGCATTTTCATTTGAGAACTTATAAGAAATAAAAAGTGAAGTTACAGGCTCAAAAAAATGCAATACATTATTACTAGCATTTAATTACTCAAATGTTTACCTTTACTGTAGATCTTTCTTTCTTCTTTCCACTTCAATCCATTGTCTGGTGTCCTTTCTTTTCAGTCTTACCATTGCTTGTAAGGCAAGGATAGTGGTTGTGGTAGTTAGGGTCAGGTGTCAACTTGGCCAGGTGAAGACACTTAGTTCTATTACTGTGGACACGAGCCAATGGCATGTGAACCTCATCTGTTGCTGATTACATCTACAGTCAGCCAAGAGGTATGCTGCTACAGTGATGTTTGATTTAATTGGCTGGTGCTTAAATGAGAGAGCTCAATGTAGCACAGCCCAAGCAGCTCAGCATACTTCATCTCAGCACTCGCGGCTCAGCCCCAGCCTTTGGAGATGCAGAAAGAAATCAACCCAGAGAAAGTTGATGGAACCCAGAGGCCTGGAGAGAAGACCAGCAGAGATGGCCCTGTGCCTTCCCACATAAGAAAGAACCTCAGTTGAAAGTTAGCTGCCTTTCCTCTGAAGAACTATACGTTCGCTAAATAAATCCCCTTTTATTGAAAGCCAGTCCATCTCTGGTGTGTTGCATTCTGGCAGCTAGCAAACTAGAATGGTGGTGATGAACTTCCTCAGCTTTTATATATCTCAGATGTCTTAATCTTTCCCTCATTTTTGGAAGATGAGTTTTACCTACTACAAAATGCTTGGTTGGAAATTGTTTAATTTTCCAAGCACTTCAAGTAGTTCCTCTGATTGCTTTCTTGTTTCTATGGTCCTTGATGAGAAACAAAGATTTAATCTTATCGGGGCTCTCTTGTACAAACATATGGCTTTTATCTTGCAGCTTTTAGAAGTGTGCTGGTCTGAAACTGTTGTGTACCCCAGAAAAGCTATGTTCTTTAATCCTTATTCAGTATTACTGGGTGGAATATTTTTTATTGTTTCCATGAAGACCCAATTGTGGGTCATAAATTTTGATTAGGAGGTTTCCATGGAAATGTGTCTCCACCCATTCAAGGTGGGGTTGCTTACTGGAGTCCTTTAAGAGGGAACCATTTTGGAAAAAACTTCAGTGCCAATAGAGCCCCCCACACAGCCAGAGACCTTTGGACATGCAGAAAGAAAATGCCCCTGGAGAAACCTTATCAAATGAAGAGACAAAACTAGCAGATGTTGCCATATGCCTTCCCAATTGACAGTAGTGTTCTGGATGGTATCAGCTTTTCTTGGTACCTCTTATTGGTGCCTTAATTTGGACATTTTCACAACCTTAAAACGGCAAACTTGCAACTTAATAAATTCCCATTTTACAAGCGATTCTGTTTCTGGTAAATGCATTCCAGCAGCATACAAAACTAAAAGAAGGGCTTTCTCAATGTTCTAGACATATCACTGTTTGACTATTATATTAGTCATGGTTATCTGGAGACCAGAACCAACAGAAGATGTCTGTAAATGTGAGGGTGTCTCATGCAACCACTGGAATGGAGAAGTCCAAAGTCTGTAGGGCAGGCTGTGAAGCTGGCAGCTCTGATGAAGTGTCTTGACCAACTTCACAGGAGAGTCTTGTTGGCTGAAGGAGTGAAAAAATCTCTCTTCTTCCTTAAAAGTCTTAAATCGGTTAGCTCAATCTCAATGGATTGGATTATCTCATTTGCGGGGTATAATCAGCCATGACTGCAATCAACTGACTGAAGATTTAATATACCAGCCTTCCAGTTTATCAACTAGCCATGGACCTCTATAACATGAACAATATGACTTATGTCATAGGATAAGAGGAAAACAAGATATTTGCTTCTGCACAGATATGTAAATACTTGCAGGGAAGAAATGTTCATGCAATCACAGTCCTTTATTCTGTACCAGGACACGTGGTCATAGTTCATATTTCTCACTACCTTATTCTACTACCCTGTCATAGTCAGGTTCATGTGTCAACTTGGCCAGGTGGTGGTGCCCATTTGTCTGGTTGGGCAAGTGCTGGCCTGTCTGTTGCTATGAGGTCATTTCATTAGAATTAAATCAGGATCCCATTGACTGCATCTGCAGCTGATTACATGTATAATCAGCCAAGGGGAGTGTCTTCTGCAATGAGTGACTTTTAATATAATCACCAGGCGGCTTTTAAGGAGGATTCAGAAGAGATAGTCTCTCTTCCTGCTTCAGCCGGCACATCTCTCCTCTGGATTTTGTCCAGACCCTTTATCAGAGTTGTCAGCTTCACAGCCTAACCTACGGATTTTGGACTCTATGTTCCCACAGTAACGTGAGACACTTATAAATTTTATATCTATGGATATTTCTTGCTGATTCTGTTTCTCTATAGAACCCTAGCTAATACATATCCATTCAATGTTCCCTTAGCTAATACATATCCATTCAATGTTCCCTTTACCCTCAGCAACCACTTCTTTGCCTGGTAAGGTGATCCAAGCTTTCATTCCTGAAGTTTCATGGCCATTGGTAGTCCTGCCTGGATTGGATTGTTGCAGTTTTCCATTGATTTTGATCACAGTGTATGGTAGTACTAAGAGACGTCCTAGGGGATCTCCTTTATTCCAGGAAAATGCTTCTTTACTTCAATTGTGTAGTTGCAGTCCTATTTCCCCATGATAGTGAAGATCAGTCACCCCAGAAAGTATAATAATCCCAAACATACCTGTTGAGTTTGTGGCATGAGAAGCCGAAGAGTGGCCAGATGGCAATCTTAACTTCCAGTTCAATGGAATCATTGTTGTGTCTCCTGGTAGGAGCACTCCTCCTTTTAGAACTAATTGCTGTATACCAACAGAGCTTAAGGTTTCATGGGCAAGAAGCAACATTTTTTTCTAATGGATCACTAGGGGAGGTGGTGAGTGGTGCCACTCCCATTTCTAGCCCTTGATTACTGGACCCTGTGAATCCTGGCTATGGGAGAAACAGCACCATACAGTGGATGTTGATTTAGAGCATATACAGCCTCCTGGAGAACATCACCCCAGTCCTGCAAGGTATTGCCACATTGTTGGTGCCGCAATTGGGTCTTCAAAATGCCATTTCACCATTCTATCAACCCAGCTTCCTCTGGATGATGGGGAACATGGTAAGACCAGAGAATTCCAAGTGCATTCTAGCACTTCATTTTCTGTGAAGTGGGTTCCTTGATCAGCATCAATGCTGTGTGAGATACCATGATGGTGAATGAAGCATTCTTTAAGTCCATGGATGGTAATTTTGGCAGAAGTATTGCATGCAAGAAAGGCAAACCCATATCTGGACTACACGTATATTCCAATTAGAACAAGTCACTGCCCATTCCATGATGAAAGTGGTCCAATGTAATCAACCTGCCACCTGGTAGCAGGCTGATCACATCAGGGAATGGTGCTTTATCAGGGACTGTGTGTAGGTCTCTGCTGTTGGCAGATTGGGCCATCAGCAGTGGCTATGGCCAGGTCAGCCTTGGTGAGTAGAAGTCCATGTTGCTGAGCCCATGCATAATCTCTGTCCCTACCACCATACTCACATTGTTCATGAGCCCATTGGGCAATGGCAGGAGTGGCTGAGAAAGTAGGATGACTTGTATCCACAAAAATAAGTCATCTTATCCATTTGATTATTTACACCTTCCTCTGCTGAAGTCACCCTCTGGTGGGCATTCACCTAGGACACAAATATCTTCATATATTTTTTTCCATTCAGAAAGGTCTAGCTGCATGCCTCTTCCCTAGACTTCTTTGCCACCAATTTTCCAATCATATTCCTTTCAAGTCCCTGGCCATCCAGCCAAACCATTAGCAAAGCCCATGAGTCAATAAACAAATGCACCTCTGGCCAGTTCTCCATCCAACCAAAATAAACAACCAGGCACACTGCTCAAAGTTCTGCCCACTGAGAGGATTTCACCTCACCACTGCTCTTTAAGGACATCCCAGAAAGGGGGTGTAATGTTATAGCTGTCCACTTCTTGGTGGTTTTTGCACATTATGCAAATTCATCTGTAAACTCGGCTCAAGTTTTCTCTTCCTCAGTCAACTGATTATAGAAACTTTCCAAGAGACCATAGCTCTGGGTTTGAAAAGAGAAAGTAATGTGGCAGGAAGGGGGCCCATGGGCATTTGGCCCACTTCCTTATGTAACTTACTTGTGCCTTCAGCACCTGCTCAAGCCCTACCTTTTATATACCCTTTCCATTTTATGATGGATTGCTGCTTTGTATGCCCAACTTTGTGGCTTGGTGGGTCAGACAACACTCAGCTCATGATAGGTCACTCAGGTCTCATAGTAACTTGGTGGCCCATGGTTAAGTGTTCAGTCTCTACTAAGGCCCAGTAGTAGGCTGAAAGCTTTTTCTTAAAAGGAGAGTAGTTATCTGCAGCAGATGGTAAGCTTTACTCCAAAATCCTAAGGCTCTACATTGTGATTCTCCCACAGGGGTCTGCCAAATGTTCCAGACAGCAACCTATTTGCCACTGACATATCCAGCACCATTGGATTTGATGGATCATATGGCCCAAGTGTCAGAGGAGCTTGCACATCAGACTGGACTTGTCACAGAACCTCCTCTTGTTCTGGTCCCCACTCAGAACTAGCAACTTTTCTCGCCACTCGGAAAATGGGCTGGAGTAGCTCACCTAAATGAGTAATATGTTGTCTCCAAAATAAAAAGAGGTCAAATAGGTGTTGTGCCTCTCTTTTGGTCATAGGAGGGGCCAGATGCAATAGTTTATTCTTCATCTTAGAAGGGATATCTCAACATGCACCTGACCACTGTACACCTAGAAATTTTTCTTGGATTTATTTCCCATCTCTTAACCAATAAGTCTAGCATATTTGTTACTTCTTGCTTACTAGGTCCAATCAACATGCTATCATCAATATAATGGGCAATGTAGAGCCTTAGGATTGTGGGAGGGAAAAATGATCAAGTTACCTGCAGACAAGATTGCAACAAAGGACTGGAGAGTTGATACAACCTTGAATTAAGACAGTTAAGGTACATTGCTGGCCTTGTCAGCTGAATGCAAAGTGTTTCCCACAGTCTTTACTGACAGCTATTGAGAAAACAGCATTTGCTAGATCAATAGCTACATACCAGACACCAGGGGATGTGTTGATTTTCTGAAGTAATGATATCACACTTTGAATAGCCGCTGCAACTGAGGTCACTACCGGGTTAAAATTATGATAATCCACTGTCATCCTGTAAGACCCATTTGTTTACTGCACAGCCAAAGAGGAGAGTTGAATGTGGTTGTTGTGGGAATCACCACCCCTACCTCCTTCAGGTCCTTATGAGTGGCACTAATCTCTGCAATCCCTCCAGGAATCCAATATTGCTTCTTATTCACTATTTTGCTAGTTTGGGCTCAGTTCTAGTGGCTTCCATTTGATCTATCCTAACATAATAGCCCTCAATAAATGAGTCACAGAAACAATGTGGGGGTACTGATGGTTTCTGAATTCAAGTTATGCATTCCAGAACTGGGGAAATGACACAGAATGGGTCCATGGACATACTAGAGCCACTATCAGATGTACTTGAACAAAAACTCCATCGATCCCTTGATCTCCATAAGCCCCTATGGTGACTGGTGGACCAGACTGACATTTTGGGTCTCCTGCAATTAGTGTCATTTCTGAGCCAGTGTCTCATAATCCCCCAAATATCTGATCATGTCCTTTTCCCCAACGCACAGTCACCCTGGTAAAAGGCTGTTGGTTTTCTTGGGGAAAGCTGGGAGGAAGGTTAACGGTGTAAATTTTAGGCAGTGTAAAAGAGTCCTTTCCCTAGAGTACCCTGCCCTCCCCTCATTGAAGGGGCTCTGGGTCTGTAAACTGTTTCAAGTCTGGGAATTGATGAATTGTTTTTATAATTCAAGTTATACATCTATTCGCTTGACCTAGAATTCTTATGCTTATGTAGCTCAAACAAGAATTTAGTGGACTGCCCATCTATAGTACTTCTAGGTACCCCATGACCTACTAGCCAATGCCACATGTCTGTGCAAGTAAGATTATTTTTACTGCTGCTTTGAATCTGGTCTACATTATTGTGGCCATGCCCATTTTGTCTATGGTGATCAACTGTCACCAATGGCTTCTGACAAATTGGGGTCTAATCATCCCCATTGTGTTTACAGATTCCAGTTCAGTGATAACAGATCCCACAGTAGTATCTGACCTACAGAAAAAGACTACTACAGAGCTCTTCAGGGATGATGGAGCTAGTCTCACAAATGTATTTATCAAAGTTCTGGTGAAAGATGTGTCCCCTGGACTTCCAGTTGGTGTGTGAGCAAGTCTTCAATGATAATCCCACTCTAACATTCCAATCTGTCTAAGCCTCTACATTATACCAAGACAGTTCTGGCATTTCAACCTCAGGTAAGGTTAGCTACCTTTTGATTCATGTTTCAGCCAATTAACCAACTGTTATTGCCCTTTCTAACCCATTGAGCTACAATATTGAATCAAGAATCTCTGGTTACTGGGCCTATAACAATAAATTCAGCCTGATCCAACTTCATATTCCTTCTTACATTATCTCACTCCTTTTATATCCATTCCCCTGGTTTCTGTCTATATAGATTGGAAAACTCATGCAGTTCTTTTGGTGTATAGCATACCTCCTAGTGAGTCACAGTGTGTACTTACCTTTCAGGTTCTGTTAGGGCTTTATTCTAGTTATAGGTCTTGAAGAAAAGAGGGGTGGTGGTGGTGGGTCATAAAAAGTAATAAGTATCTTTCAAGCCAAATACCCCAGGGTATTGCATTGCAGTTTCATCTGGTGAAACAGGATTAGTTGCTCCAGATAGAAGAGTAAGGGCTATTTTCCTAGGGGAGGTGGATATAGGTTTAGCAGGCACTAAAATGTTTAGGTGGAGGTTGGATGGCAGAACCTTCTGGGCAAACTGGAAGCCAGGTAGCTGTTTTCTCAAGCCAGGCTGAAGGTCAGAAAGCTCTTTCCTCAAGGCAGCCTGGAGATTGGGTGGTTTGTCCTTATGGTAAGCTGGAGGTGGGGCAGCTGTTTCCTCAAGAAATTCTGTTGCAGATCTATCTAGCATGTCTCAGCAGATTCCAGGGATTCCCTTTCCCCATTGCCATCATGATCAAGCCATACATCCCAATCCCAAGTTTCAGGATCCCATTCTTTTCCAATCACAGCCCTTACTTTAAACAGACTCCCTGAAACGTTGAGATTTTAGTTTATGTTGTAAATTTGCTACTCACACAATGAAGCTCTGGGTCTGTTTTTCAGAGCTTTCAAGTTTGCAACAACAGTAAATAAGACTTTCTTTCAGGGCACACATAGAAACTTTAAACTCTTTCATACAGCACTTAAGCTGCAAATTTTAAGACTTCAGCTCATCCCTTACCCTCATAACTGTATCAAACCTATCTAACAACAACCAGCCAATGTCATTATACCTCTTAATTCCACACAACTCTGTTAAGGTGTCAAAAACACTCTCACTTCATGTAAGTGTACAATTAGAAGAATCAAGTGGTGACATTTTGCAAATTTCTATTGCCAACTCACCCCACGGACTGCCAGTGTCATCTTGATTATTGGAAATAGTGTCATTAGTACCCTTGAGTCTAATCAGAGTAGAAAACCAATTGTAAACAAACATTTTTAAGATTCTGTTTCTCAGAATCATTCCAAGTACCAAGCTGTATTAGTCAGGATTTTCTGGAGAAACAGCACCAACAGGAGATATCTGTAAATACGAGATTTATAAAAATGTCTTACACAAGGGAATGGAAGAGCCCCAAATCTGTAAGGCAGTCCATGAAGCTGGCAGCTCCAGTGAAGGGTCTCAGAGAACTCTAAAGGAGAGTTTTGCTCACTGAAGAAACAGAAGAAAAGTCTCTCTTCTCCCTTAAAAGTCTTCATCTGATTGGATTATGTCATTTGCTGGAGTACTGCCCTTCATTGTTTGCAGATGTAATCAGCCACAGCTACAATTATTAAATCACTCACTGATGATTTAATAAACCAGACCTTTGGTTTATCAGCCAGCCACAAAATCCTTGCAGCAATGGTCAGGCCAGTGCTTGTATGACCTGACAACTGGGCATCATTGCCTGGCCAAGTTGACCCCAGAACTTAACCATCACAATGACTATATGTCTGGGAATGGTTCTTTTTGTTTTTATCCTGGTTGGGATTCATTGGGACTTTTGAATATGCATATTCATGGATTTTTTTTTTTTTTGAGAAGTTTGGGAACTTTTCTGCCATTATTTATTTGAATATTCCTTCTCACTACATTTTTCTCCTTCTGGGACTCCCATAAAGCATATATTGGTATGCTTGGTAGTTTTACACAGGTCTCTTAGGCTCTGTTCACTTTTTTTTCATTCTTTTTTCCTTTTTTGCTCCTCAACCTGAATAATTTTAATTGTTTTGTCTTTGAGTTTACTGATTCTTCCTACTGCCAGGTACAATGATATTGAAATATACTAGAGATTTTTTCATTTCAATTATTATGGTTTTCACCTCCAGTATTGTTCTTGTTTAAATTTTTAATCTCTTTATTGAGATTCTCATATTGTCATCCTTTGTTTTTCTGATATCTTTTAGTTTGTGTTGTGTTTTCCTTTATCTCCTTGAACTTATTGCATATCATTTTTTTTTTTTAAGTTTTTGTCTGGTATGTCCTAAGTCTGATCTTCATTGTTGGTTTTCCAGATTTTTATTTTTGTTCATTTAGTTAGATGTGCCATAATTTCCTGCTTTTTTTAATTAATTTATTTTTTTGGTCTGTCTTGAGCTCTTGTTGCACACCACACATTATAATATTTGAACATGTTAATTCTGGCATTTAGTCCATAAATTGTCTGCTTCGTAAGTTTGTATCTAGCTAGTGCTATGGCAGAGACTTCCTAATGTGCTAGGAACTAACGACAACAATAAAAATCTATAGTAAAAACATCATTCACAGTCTGCAAATTGTCTATGTAGGCTGCTAATATCCTTCAGATTTTAGTCATCCTGTCAAAAAGATCAGCCTGAGGTGACTGTAAGGTTCAGGGTCAATCCCTTGCCCAAGCATGCTTTGACCTAGTTGTTTTATTTTCTCTATTTTAGTTCTCTGCAAACTGCTTCTGCCTGCAGAGTGAGTTCTGAGAGGGCAAATCAAAGAGAAATTTCCTAGTTCAGTTCTTGAAACTGCTACAAGATAAATAGGCACAGACATAAATGTACCTCAAAATGCATATAGGGCACTCTACTTCTTCCAGAAAAGAGTCAAAGACTCACAAAGTGGGCAACACTGTGTACCAATAACGTTTTAAATGCAACGTTAAAACAGCCTTTAAATGTAACTTTAAAGCTCTAAACAAGTTGTGAGAGTGAACTGTTAGTCTCACAAAGGGGCAATATGTAAATGTAAAGTCTGCACCCAAATTTGAATAAGCTTTCATCTATCATCCTCAGACCTCTCAGAATTGAATGAGCTCTCATCTATCACCCCAGACCTGGAGACACCTTACACAAGGATTTCCAGAGGATGTAAATCCAAAAAAGGAAGTAGCAAATAACTGAGATAAAAACTGCTGAAATTCTCCAGACTTCTGTTACCTGTTAACCAAGATGATTATCTTTCTTTGTCTCTAGTGGGTAGAAAAGACAATAGAAAAATCACCATGGGGAGATGGATTTGGGAAAATCACCCCTGTTCTACTGCCAGTGTCAGTAAACCTCATTTTTCACCTCAGCCTGGTTGGTATATCTGTGCATTTGAGCCACACTAAACAAAGCCAGATTTGGGGAAGTCCCATTTATAACTGGTTCCACGTGGTGCCTAGAAGGGGGTGGATAAAGGATCAGCAAGTGTGTCAGGAACTTCTACCATTTCTTAAAGATTCATTTTTCTAGACTTGACACTTCTTCAAATACTTTAACCCTTTAACTATTTTCAGGGTTTCTGGGGAAGATGGTTTTGGAAATTTTTGTTAGTTGTTCAAAGATTCTGTGAGGGAATGGCACTTGGAACATCTTGCACCATTATCTTGCTTTTTGGGGCCATTAATATCTGTGTCAAAACGCCAACATTTAATCATTCCCAGGATACCTGGGACACTTTTTAAATACTTTTACTTATCAGCTCAGTTCTACATCAGCTTATTATTTCATCTTGTGCCTCTGTTTGTTAATGACCTCACCTTATACCCAGAGTTTATATCTGTCTTGATTCTTCATCATTAAAATTCCAGTAAACCATGTTAAGACCTAAATGAGAGGTGTAGTGTGATTTCATAAGCCTATTTAAATTTTAAGTGGACAATATAAAAAAAATTCCTGTATGAATACTGTCCAGAAAACTGTCTTTCCTGAGTAAGAGCACTTTCTTCTACTGATATTTTGCTTCTCAATTTTCCTCTAGTGGCAATTCAGGGTTTAAAGCATAAGAAACATTGCTAGAAGATGCCTATTGCCCTTCTTAGAATTTTGCAATTTAAGAATTTATGTTTTTGCTTACTAAATTATAAGCTACAGTTTCAATACATGTTTTTATTATCATACTACGAAAGCTGTTTGGCAACATCCTTGTTAATTTATTTTTATTCTCTCCTATTTTTGTAGCAGCTCCCTCTGTCCCTTGTAAAGTGTTAAAAGTTGGTTTTGCTATATTTGTCATGATTAGGGAAGCAGAAAATACCATAATGTCTATAAAAAAGATAAAACCAGCCCATGGTGGCTAATAATATGAGCACTGGTTATAAATACCAAGAATGAATTTAGTTGAATGAAAAAGCTGGAATTTAAAGCAAGCTGGTTCTACGCACTTTATCCCAATTACAGTAGTTCAGTTAACCTCCAAAAGGAAGTAGTTGAAAGAGTGCTTCAGATTCTTTTTGTAAAAATAAATACAATTTTTCCTTTTTAGCAAATAAACTATCTTATCTTGGATATTTCTGAAAGCAGACCAAACTGAATGTTTCCATTATTTTGGCAAGATTTCTACACACTTATTTTGAATTGCAAAACTTGACTTTAAGTTATCTATTGACTAGTAAGTAAATCACTATCAGTTTTTGTCTTTTAAAATGGAAATCCATATTACATTGGACACATAGGTTATCACAGACTCGTGGTGCCAAAGACCATGCTTTCTACCAAATTTCTCAAATGCTTCAGAATTACTTCCCTGAATGTTAATATACAAAGCTAATACTATTTTAAAAAAAGTTAAATTTCTCAAACTATGAGGCATTATCTTTACCTAAAAGATCAAAGCATGATAAAATTACCAGGCAAACAAATGGCTTTGTGGACTGTGGAAACCAAAACCATAATTTGATCTTAGCCCAATGACTCTCTTAACACACAGCTGTGTGTTAACCAAAGGGACCCAGTTAATCTTTAAGCTTGCCTTCTGTTCTAGTTTGCTAGCTGCTGGAATGCAATATACCAGAAATGGAATGGCTTTTAGAAAGGGGAATTTAATAAGTTGCTAGTTTACAGTTCTAAGGCTGAGAAAATGTCCCAATTAGAACAAGTCAATAGAAATGCCTAATCAGAGGCATCCAGGGAAAGATATTTTGGTTCAAGAAGGCCGATGAAGTTCAGGGTGTCTCTCTCAAGTGAGAAAGCACATGGTGAACACAGTCACAGTTTCTCTCTCAGCTGGAAAGGCACATGGTGAGCATGGCATCATCTGCTACCTTTCTCCCCTGGCTTCCTATTTTATGAAGCTCCCTGGGAGGCATTTTCCTTCTTCATCTCCAAAATTCGCTGGCTATGGACTCTCTGCTTTGTGGTGCTAGAGCGTTCTCTGCTCTCTCTGAGTATCCCATTCTCCAAAATGTTTCCACTTTTATAGGATTCCAGTAAACCAATCAAGACCCACCCAGATGGGTGGAGACACAGTTCCCCCAATCCAGTTTTATAACCACTCTTAATTGGGTTACATCTCCAGGAAGATAATCTAGTTACATACAGTGTTGAATAGAGATTATTCTGCCTTTACAAATGGGATTTGGATTAAAACACGGCTTTTCTGGGGTCCATACATCCCTTCAAACCAGCACACCTTCCTTAGGAGGAAAGAATATATAAATGGTTCTTTGAACAAACTCCAGACCCCTTAGGAGTTGCCATTCTTTACTCTGTATGCCTTTCTGGAAAAATAAGATGTTATCACATGCTACTTTGAATTTCCTCAGTTAAATCTGTAAACACTTCCATGCATAGAATGAATAGTACGAAACCACCCCATATGCTATGAGACTACTAAGTGTATGATCTTATGTGCAATGAAATGTCTTAGTCTCAGACCCCTATATCTTGTTCTTATGATTCTTGCCTAATTTCAGGGTGCTTTTGGTGATTCTCCCACCAGCTGCCATTGGCACTGCCATCCCTTTCTTGGGTAAGTTCTCAATAAAACTTAATGACTCAGTCAGTGTCTGGTGTTTTTTTTTTTTTTTTTTTGACCTCACTGCTGGAACTCCCATACCTGTGGGCCCAGGTCAGAACATGGACCTATAAATTAGTGATATATTTCCCATGTTAGACAAGATTTTGAACCATTTCTGTCTCCATTTCTTTCCCTTTCCACTGCAGATATATTTGTGAATATAGGTGGGATATATGAAAGAATCCTGGAAAGGGGTTATATTTCTTTCTGAAATTTTTTCTAGTAGTTGAGTGTACTCTTACAGTTTGTCTATTGCTCATTGTTGGATCTGGGGTTTAGTTTTACAATTTAATTAAGTTTCGCAATTTTTAATAGCAAAAAATTATAAAACTAATTTAAAATTTAATATGTAAACCTTCCACTGCTATGTATGCTGGTAGTAGACAAAAGACTCCTGAGTCAGAGACAAAGGATTTTATTATCCATGGTACAGCAAGAGCATTAACACATTTGAGTCAGTCCTTTTTGCCCCCACAGTCACCTGGGGGAAAACAAAAAGTGACTCAGGTGCATATTGCATATGCAGGGTTTTGGCTTCACAATTGAGGAACACTGAGATTGAGGAATATGGCACTTTTATACCAAGCTGTAAGCAAACATACTCTTTGACCCATAAAGAGACATTACCTCATCCCTCAAGATTACTTGCACAACCTGAGAAATGACCCAGATAAAGAGCAATCAGGGCTTTGTATTTTGGACTTCAGTAAGATACATATTAGAACAAAAATCCAAAGAGGCCTGACATCTTCAGCACTCACATACGGCCCACCCCCACCAAAAATTAATACAATTCATAACTAATTTGATTGTATGTCTGTAGTATACTTTGAAAGACGTTTTAGAGTGTTAAGGCATATGACTACCATATAATATTAAAAGAAATTTCTGTTTTTTAGAGAAGATAGTCTATTTGAACAAAATTAAGTAGCCAAAATTCCTTTTGTGTTCAAATTCTGAAGACACACATTTCTATTTTGTATTTTTGCCTGTGACTGCCAAAACAATGTAATATAATTTCATGTTATTGAAATGTTTTCAGATACTGAAAAAAAGTATTTAGAATGAAAAAGAAGATACTATGCTACTACTTATCTCTTAATTTCATGAAAATAAAGCTGCTCCCTGGATGGAAATAAAGAGAGAACAATAAACTATTATCATTGATTAAAGCATCTGTTTGTCTGAATATAAGTATACAGGATGAAATTATATGAGGATGTACTTACTATATAATACATTAGCTGTGTAGGTTTGAATGAAATGTCAGAATATATTCAGTGCAAAAGAGTTTATTCTAAAGAATAAAATTTGACTTTGAAAATTAATTGGTTTTCTTAACCAAGTGAAGAACGGAAAAAGGAGTTTTTATCTTTCTCATTTTGAAGAATTTTACTTTCAAATTGTTTGAGTGACCTGTCCAAGTTCTATGGCAGACAGTTGCTTGCAGAAACAACAGTTTCAAAATTGAATATTTGGAGGGCTTCAGAAGATGTTAAATCACACTCTTACTTCTGCATGGTTTGAAATAGTACTACACAAAATCTAAGTACCGACAATTCATTGCTGGTGCCTTGCTTTTCATATAGTAGGAAATAAAAATGTACAGACTTTCAACATTTGAATGGTGATTATCGTTTCATAAATATATATCTATCTTACCTCCTCACTGTGTTTGTTAGCTCTTTGGGAGAAAAACATTACTGCATTACATTTATTGAAATACAAATATATGTTTTCTCCCCATATTTTCCTCTCCTTCCTTAGATTAAGTGGATTCCTGTGTTACAGTTCTCTAACTTGTGTCCAGCCTAAAAATAAGGCAGCCATTGATGGTTCACATCTAAAGGTAACTTATAAAAGAAAACAGATTTCTAAAACTGTGATGCGGTATGACTACATAAAAGGAAAGGCATGAGACTAGATTATCTGGCAAATAAGATGTCTTATGGGCTGATAAGCTTAAGAAAAATACTTCTATATATCTTTTGTGAAAGCCTAAGCGTATGGAAGGGAATATGCTTGGTGACTAGGGATGTGGTGAAATAGAGTGAGAGAAAGTTGGAAAACCGAGAGGGGAAGTAGATTCTCCATAAAACTGTGAATTAACAGTGGTCTGTAGTTTCATTTCTACTTCTTAATGGGGGCTTTTAGAGCAATTTATTTAAATTGCAACTTATTTCCCATTTTTCCCTACTTTGTATTTTCCCATATCACTTATTACCTTCTAAAATACTGTAATTTACTCATTTGCTACATTCATTATTTATATATCTGTAATCCTCCTCTAAAAAGCAAGTTCCATGAAGGCAGGACTTTTCAAATGTTTTGTTCACAGTTGTCTCCCATTTTCCTTAATTTCAAACAATAAAAAGCTATTACACTTTTAAAAATTATGACTAGCAAGAGAAGATAAAGAAAAGCAGAACATTGAAAATATGCAATTATCTGAATTTGTCTGTGGGAAAGTGAAAAGAAGCTCAGATAAAAAAACCTTAATTCAGTGAATTTTATAGAGGTTTATGAATTGTAGTCATATATTTTATTAATCAATAAATAATTCTGAGTTTTTCATTAACTGGACTAATGGATGACATGGGTGCAATGTATGAATATCGTATCAGGTGACATTTACACTGATTAATAGGATAATTAAAGAAAGTTAATATTCACAGTGAATGAAAATGATTAACAATACACTACTTTATCCCTTTTTATAGGAAAGGGAGGAATGAAACAAAGCTGCTTTATCCACAAGATTAGACAGTAAGAGGCTGATCCTTGTCACAAATATTTAAAAAAATCCCTTTGTAAGTGATTAATTTATTTTTCAATGAATGTTTTAAACAGAGGGAAGGAAGGGTTTGAGTTTTCCTTAGAAATGAGCTACATCAAGATCTTGAAATCATACAAGTAGGCCAGTCTAAATATCTTGTAGCCACAAGGAATGAACTCATAAAATGAAAATGATTGCCTATTTGTTCAAACACATTTCTCAGTGTTTCCCTTTTTTCTATGTAGAAGTCATGAAAGATAATGAAGTAAAGATAAACTGTTTTTCAGTGTTCTGCTTCAATTTAGTCCAAAGATAATAAAAAGACAGTCAAACTGTCAGTATCTAAAGACTTAGCCTTATGTCTTCATTTATCTCTAGTTATTATTTTCACTTAAAAATCCTGCCTAGCACTGTGGACAGAAAAAAAAAAAATTCAAAATCTCTTCTCTTCATTTGCTCTTCTACATTTCATTCTCAGCTAAGGAATGCATTTCACAATAGTGAAAGGTACAAGATACTTGAAAGGGTTATGAATTCTAGATCACTCACTCACTCCCAGAAGTAAAGAGAGCAAATTGGTAAACCTTTCTGAGGATTGATTTTGCCATGTGTTCTAGTTTGCTAGCTGCTGGAATGCAACATACCAGAAACAGAATGGCTTTTAAAAAGGGGACTGTAATAAGTTGCTAGTTTACAGTTCTCAGGCTGAGAAAATGTCCCAATTAAACCAAGTCTATAGAAATGTCCAATTTAAGGCATCGGGGAAAGATACCTTGGTTCAAGAAGGTCAACAGCATTCAACGTTTCTCTCTCAGCTGGAAGGGCACATGGCGAACATGGCAGTATCCGTTGGCTTTCTCGTGGCTCTACAAAAAAGGGACTCTCTCCAAAATGTTTCCTCTTTTAAAGGACTCCAGTAAGCAATTCCACCTTCAGTGGGTGGAGACACACCTCCATGGAAATCATCCAATCAAAAGTTACCACCCACAATTGGGTGGGTCACATCTTCATGGAAACAATCAAAATGCTCCCAGCAATATTGAATGAGGATCAAAGGGCATGGCTTTTCTGGGGTCCACCACAGATTCAGACTGGCACACCATGTAATGTGACTTAGTTGATTTTTTGCTATCAAAGAAATGCACATACTGTTATGATTACATAGCCTAGCTACCCAGTAAATGTTAATTCATGCCTCACTTCCTCAACCTTTAATGGCAATAATTGTCAGTACTCTCCCATTGCCCGTAATTATTTTTTCCACTGAAAACAACAAGCCCAATTAGCTCAACTTAGTTTTTATGATTAATTCTTATTTTGGAGATCTGGCTATTTTTTAATATGTTTGAAGGGAGTATTAAAATAAATAAACAGTTGACCATTATGAAATAGTGATGTTAGCAGATGATTTGGAGAAAGGGGAATAATTAACCACATGAAGTAGTCATTGCCTTGCCTGTCAATGAATCAGATGGTGAAATCTGACATACAGTTTTCCCTTTCGTCTTAATTTCTTTCAGTTTATTTACTGAACTCCATAAATATTTATTTCTTTGGAGTTAGATTGAATGATGAGATAAACACATTGAGTAAATCTTAATTGAATACCTATTACATGCATGGAATATATTAGGTACTAGAAATATAAATGTGAGAAACAGATACACTTTCCTTAGAAAATCTCTGTATCCTGGAGAAAAAATGGGAAGAACTATAAATTTTGGTAACAATATCTTAAAGGTTAGCCAGTTTATCATTGTGATATTCAAAGCCCTCTTGTATTAAATAAGAATGTAGAACCTAATAATTTCAAGTTTTTTCCATATGGAGATATCTATAGACTACTTACATTAGATTCCAAAGCAGCTTGTGAAAGAATTCAGCCAAAATATTTAACCAACTGCTATAGACAGAGTTTGGACTAGAATGAAGACAAAGAATTTGTAAGCCACATACACAGGGGGAATTCATACCTGCACTTCACTTGGGCTCTTCCCTACATAATTCTTTGGATATGTATGAAAGAGAATACGGAGAAATCCAGATACCTGAGAAAGCTTCCCTTGGGATCCAGGCCTCAGTGAGGAGAATAACAATTGCTGCAGAGAAAGTATGGAATCTCATGCAGACCCATACTCCCATATCTCCTATACAGAAAAAGACATTGTCACTGGGGGAGGAGTGTCAAAACTTGTCATCTGTGAGGCACATATATAGCTCACTGCAATCAGGAAAAGACAACAGACCATTACAAATCCCCTGTTGCTGGGAGAAAAGGGATAAGATCTCTATGAAAAAGCTAGGAGAAAAGGGGCAAGATGACTGTGAAAATTCAATCCCTGATACCAAGAAACACAGAAACTGTATCAGATTGATGCTGAACAATAACGAGAGTAACATTCCAAACTAAAGGATAGCAATATCAAGTGTAAATAGCAATTGAATGGTGTAGGCAGGACAAAAGTATGGAGAGATACATTTTCTGAGTTGTAATGCAAAGAGAAGATGTAAACTGACTGTGGAGCAAATATTGAGGAAAAACCTATTAATACCAGCTCCCAATCTAAGTTCACAGAATACCTAACAGGATAAACATGAATAAAAATATACAATGTCATATATTGAGTACACTCTCAAATGCAAAAGAGAAAGAGTTCTAAAAGCTCTAAGAGTAAATATGTGTAAGGGAGTCCCAAGCATATTGAGGGCTAAAGTCTTATCAGAAACCAGAGAGGCAATTAGGCAGTAGGTTGGAATACTTAAAGCACTGAAAAAAAAAAACAAGTTCCAGCCCAGAATTTTATATCTGGCAAGATTCTCCTTCAAAAATGAGGGAGAAATTTATATTCTTATATAAAGAAATTTGAGGGAGTTCAACACCTTTAGGCCTGCCCTAGGAGCAGTGCTAAACAGAGTTCTTCACGCAAAAAGGGAAATTACACTAGACTGTGGTTCAAAGGAGCATAAGGAAATAAAGAACTGTGGTAAAGGTAACCATTTGGGTTACCTTTATAATAATGTCAATATTATTTTATTATATTGTTTGGAGTGTAATTCCACTTCTTGCTTCCTGCAGGTGCTAAAAGGCAAATACATAAAAATAATTATAAATCTGTGTTTTTGAACGTTCAGTGTACAATTATGTAAGTGGTAATAAGTACAAAAATGGTGGGGGGTCAGAGGGGAATAGAAACAGTGTATTTGCATGATATTGGAGATAAGTTAGTGTTTTAGTTTGCAAGTTGCTGGAATGTGATATACCAGAAATGGAATGGCTTTTAAAAAGGGGAATTTATTAAGTTGTTAGTTTACAGTTCTAAGGCCATGAAAATGTCTAAATTTAATAAAGACTATTAAATTGTCCAATCTAGAGCATCCAGGGAAAGATATCTTGGCTCAAGAGGGTTGATGACTTTCAGCGTTTCTCTCTTAGCTGGAAAGCCACATAGTGACATCTGTTAGCTTTCTCTTCAATGGCTTCCCCAGGGCTTTGTCCATTCTGGTGGCTCTTGTGCCTCCAAACCTTTTTCCAAAATGGTTCCCTCTTGAATGGGTGGAGACATATCTCCATGGAAACCATCTAATCAAAAGTTACCACCCACGACTGGGTGGTTCACATCTCCATGGAGACAGTAAAAACAATACCATCCAGCAATATTGAATGAGAATTAAAGAACATGGCTTTTCTGTGGTACAAAATACCTTAAAACCAGCACATCACACTCCCTGGACCCCTAAAAGGCATGTTATCTTCAAATGTAAAATATATTCATTCCATAACAATATCAGAAAGCCTTAACTATTTCAGTAAAAATACCAAAAAAATACAAAATCAGAAACTGTATAAAATCCCATCAAAGTCAGCTGCAGGGATGGTCTGTCCTAAGGTAAAAATCGTCCTCTGGCTCTGGATCTGTAAAACTCAGAGCAAGTTATTTGCTGTCACCATACAAAGGAAGAACAGTCATAGGATACATATTCTCATTTCCATAGGGAGAAACTGAAAGGAATACAGGAGTCACCAGACCCAAGTAGTTTTGAAAATCTGCATGGCAAACTCCATTAGATTCAAAAAATTATTTAACTTTGTGGCTTTAAAAAGCAACAGCCGACTCCCCACCCCCATTTCCAAGGGACTGCACAGTAGCCTGCCTTTCTCTGAATGTAAATTGGGGGACATTGAGGGGGCCACATTCATCTTGGCTCCACCCTCTCAAATAATCGGGGCCATACCTGGGTTTTTTGCCATATCTGAGGCACATGCTCAAACCCTCCAAAACAATGGAGTGGTAGCCAATCTCTCGTCAATGCTCAAGGAATGTGCTCCACCTTCTCCAAGGCCAGTGGCAGGACAACTCTTCCACTGCAAAGAGGTGGAAGGCCCACCCTCTGCCTCTGGGGCAAATTCACCCTCTCCAAGTGCTTAGGTGGGTTTGCAATCCTGGTCCATGCTTTCTTTACTTCAGACCTTAGCTTCCATAGTTTTGCCACTGAAGTTATTTTTTCCCTCCTTTTCTGCCCCTCTTAGTCCAGACTAGCAGTGATTCTCTTTATATGGATCCCACAACACTCTTATAGGTTTTCTATGCAATAAGCTGGGATCATGCCCATCAGACAAAGAACTTTCCACAAATCCTTCCTAGATAACTCCATCTCAAATCCTCACTTGTTCTGTAATGGCTGACTGCTTCCATGTTTGGTGAAGTCTTCATGTGGGACAGTACTCTCTGGGGTCTCCCTTTCTTGAAGCCCAGTATTTTCCTATACAACAATTTCTGGTTTCTTTGTACCCCAGAGTTCAGTTCTCAATTTATCTCTTTCCTTTTGCATTTTACTATAAGCTTCAAGGAGCAACCAGGCTGCATTTTCCACATTACTCTGAGAATTTCATCTGCTTAATTCCCAAGTTCACCACTCTCAAATCCTGCCTTCCATCTACAAAGAATGCCTTCCTTCCAGTTTGGAACAATACAGTCATCATTCAAAGCCTCATTAGAAATATCTTTAGAGCCAACATTTCTACCAACAGTCTCCTCAAAGCATTCTAGGCCTTCTCTATCAAGCTCCTCATAATTCTTCCAGAATCTTCCCCTTATCCATTTAAAAAGCTATTCCAATATGTTTGACATTTGAAAATTGCAGCAGCACCCCAATCCTGGTACCAAAATGTGTTTTACTTTGAAAGCTGCTGGAATGCAATATACCAGAGACAGAATGATTTTTAAAAAGAGGAATTTATTAAGTTGCTAGTATACAGTTCTAAGGCCATGAAAATGTCCAAATTAAAGCAAGACTATAATAATATCCAATCTGAGGCATCCAGGGAAAGATACCTTGGTTCAAGAAGGCCAATAATGTTCAGAGTTTCTCTCTCAGCTGGAAAGGCACATGGCCATGTCTGCTAGTTTTCTCTTCAATGGTTTCCTTGGGGCTCTATCCACTTTGTTGGCTCTGTTGGTTCTGGTGGCTCTTGTGGCTCCAAAGCTTTTTCCAAAATGGTTCCCTCTTGAATGGGTGGAGACACATCTCCATGGAAACCGTCTAATCAAAAGTTGCCACCCACAACTAGGTAAGTCACATCTCAATAATTTGTATATTTAAAGTCAAAGATACAAGTAGATTGAGGGTGAAAAGATGAAGAAAAATATACTATGCAAGTAGCAGCCAAAGGAAAGCTGGGGTGGCTATGTTTATATAAGATGAAATAGACTTTAAGACAAAAATAATTATGAGGGTCTAAGGTGGTCATTATATATTGATAAAGGGGAAATTCAGCAGGAAAATATAATAGTTATAAATATAAAAGCACCTAATAACAGAGCCCCTAAAATATATGAAGCCAATAATGACAAATTAAAAGAAAGATACTGACAGTTCAACATTAATAGTAGTAAACTTTAACACACTATTTTCAACATCTAGCCAGAAGATAAACAAGGAAGTACAGGATGTGAATGAAGCATGAAACCAACTAGACCTAACAGACATACATAGAATACTCAACAAAAACAGAATAGACATTCTTATTGAGTGCACATGGATCATTCTTCAGAATGAACAACATGGTGGGTAAAAGAAAAAGTCTCAATAAATTAAAAAAATATTGAAATTATCTAATGTATATTCTCCAACCACACCAGAATGAAACTAGAAATCAATGACAAAAGGAGGAATGGAAAATTCACAAATAAAAGGAAATTAAACAACATACTTTTAAACAATTAATGTGTTAAGGAGAAAATCAGTACCAAATTAGAACATATCTTCAGGCAAATGAAAATGATAATACAATATAGCAAAACTTATAGGATGCAGTGAAGGCAGTCCTAAGAGGGAAATTCATAGCTATGAATGCTTACAAAACAAAAGAAGAATGATTTCAAATCAGAGAACTAATCTCAAAATTGGAATAACTAGAAAAAGAAGAGAAACTAAACCCAAAGCAAGGAGAAAGAAGGAAATAAGAAAGATTATAGTGGAGATAAATGAAATTTTAAAAAACGTAGGGAGAATCAACAAAACCAAAAGTTGGTTCTTTGAAAAGTTCAATAAAATTGACAAAACTTTAACTAGACTGGCAAAAAAAGAGAGAGGATACAGCTAATTTAGCATTAGAGATGAATAGGGAGACTTTACTACAGACTATGCTGGAATAAAAAATACAATCAGAGGATATTATGTGCAACTGTCTACCATTAAATTAGTTAATCTATATATCCATTGACTGAACATGCATACTACCTATATAGATTCAAGCAGAAATAAAAAATCTTGATATACCAATTACTAGTAAAAAGACTGAATAAGTAATTAAAAATCTTTCAACAAAGAAAAGCCCAGTACCAGATGGCTTCACAGGAGAATTCTACCTAACATTTCAAGAAGACTTAACTCCAATTCTGCTCAAATTTTCCCCAAATATAGAAGAGGATGCACATTTCTAAACTCATTCTACAAAGAAAACATTACCCACATACTAAAAGCAGATAAGGATATCAAAAGAAAAAGATAAAAACTGCAGACCAATATCTCCTATGAATATAGATGAAGAAATCCTTCACAAAACACTAGGAAACTGATTCCAATAGCATATTGAAAGGATTATGCATCATGATCAAGTGAGATTTATCCTTGGTATGCAAGATTAGTTCAGCATAAGAAAATCAATCAATGTAATACTCTCAAATCTATACACTTGCCCATTGTTTATATCAAAACCGTGGTTCTAGTTCATTGCTTTTTCTGAGTTATTTAAGTAGTCTCTTGATTGAGCTTTCTAATTTTTTGCCACCTTTAAATAAGTTCTATAAACAATTAAAATCTTTCAAATGAAAAAAAAATCTTTCAAAATGTCCCCCTTCTTTTGTGGGTAGAATCATAAAAAAATTGTCAATAGTAAACAGTTTTTGATCTATAAAAGAGCAATTTCATATCTTTTAACCCGATAGAAGAAAACTTAGGTCCTTTTTAGGGGCCTACTTGTTTACTTGGGGCCCTATTTACCTCTCCTGACTAATTTTGCCTTTGACGTATGTCTTACAGGCGCCCAGACTCACTATCTTAGTTTGCTAGCTGCTGGAATGCAATATATAAGAGATTGAATGGCTTTTAAAAAGGGAATTTAATAAACTGTAAGTTTATAGTTCTAACCCTATGAAAATGTCCAAATTAAGGCATCAGTAAAAAGTTACCTTCACACAAGAAATGCAGATGGATCAGGACACCTCTGTCAGATGGGAAGGCATGTGGTTGACATCTGCTGCTCCCTTACTCCTGGGCTCTGTTGCTTTCATTCCCTGTTCCCATGGAGCTTCTTCACTTTGCTTCCCTGGGACCGACTTTTATCTCTTGAAATCTGCCGGCTCTCTCTAGGTGCATGGCAGCATCTACTGGGCTCCAACCATCTTCAGATATCTGTGTCTCTATTCTCCAAGTACCAGCATGCATGTCATGTTGTTTCTCAAAAATGTTTCCTCTTTTAAAGGATCCTAGTATACTAATCAAGACCAATCTGGATTGGGTGGCATGATATCTCCATCTAATCCGAAGTCACACCCACAATTGGGTGTGTTACATCTCTATGAAGGTAACCTAATAAAATATTCCAACCTACAGTATTGAATCAGGATTAAAGGAAATGACTGCCTGCACATGGTTGAATAAGGATTAAAACATGGCTTTTCTGGGGTACATAATACTTTCAAACTACCATACCATCCTTTCAGTATCTCTTATGTCTCTTTCTTCCCCTTGAATATTCTTGGGCCATGCCCTTCTCTCTGTCTAGAAGTAACTTCACCTAATTAATCAGTATTTTCCTAATTATCCAGCAATTCTTAGCTCAGATAATCAAGTATATATTCTAAAAGATTCCTTCTGTGACCTCTTTAGACTCTTTAGGCATCATCCTCCCCCACCTAGTACTTTCTTATGGCACTTCAGATTTCTTAAACTTTAAATTGAATAATTAATAGTGAAATTTTTTGCTTAGCATATTTTCCACTGGATTATTAAGTTGTATCATGACAAGGGGCCATGTCTGTTTATTAACCCACTGCATCTCAAAACTGAGACTAGTGTTTAGCAAATGGACTGTACAATATATTTTTTTAAGTAACCAAGCACTAATTTACAAAGAAATAAAAATCTCTCATTGTTCCTTGAGTGTGTGTGTGTGTGTGTATGTGTGTGTATGTGTATGTGTTGGTAAATATTCATTAACAGTTATGGTAAATAAATGATTGCCAAGTGAGGGAGGAGATTCATTTTTAATTTAGAGAGAGTAAGAGGAGAGAGAGAGAGAGTTGGGTAGAGATAGCTGGAGCATATTGTTTATAGAAATAGATTCTCAACTTTTATTTATTGAATCCTAGCTCTGTGCATAATAGCTGGTGTCCCAGGTAAAATTTAATTAACTGTTCTTGTCATATATTTCTCAACTACAAAATTTCAATAAAAGCAGTGCTTATATTTAAAAGTTGTTAGAAAGATTAAATGAATTTCAAGCATAAGACACATATAACAGTGTCTAAAAGAGTCAACAACTTTATTATTTATATATTTTTAATATTTAAGACAAAAACTATATAGCTACATCATTTCTAACTGTGAATATATCATACATAGACACATACTGCTGCTTCTTCTTCAAAAGTCCCATATTCTAAGAAGAGCTTTGTAAAAGCAGATATTTTAGAATAATTTTTAGTGCATTTGTGACACATTTTTACCATTTCTTAAGTACCCATGGGCATTATGCAGATATCTTCTTAATGCATGTAATTATCTTATGAAACAGACAATGTTAATTCCATTTTAGTGATGTAAAAGAGCATAAGAGAGGCAAAATTACCCATCCAATGCCACAATTCTGATATGTAGTGAAACTACCATTTGACTTCATATCTGTCAGATTCTAAATCTATGCTCTTTCACTAAATCAGATTTTCATTCCATAAAAATATGAATGGATCACATGTTTATTCACCAGATTGATTTGATTCCATAAAATTTCTAACTGCTCAATAATGTATGTAGGAATATAGTATTTGGTTTAGTTCTAATTAGTTTCAATGAACAAATTAACTTATTTCTCAGCACTACCAATTCAAGTGATTGGAAACAATGTACCTGAAAACGATCAATTCAAAAGTACAAATATATACAATGTTTCTATATATATTTTGTTTCCTAAATCTCTCTTAAAATAATGCTTTTTTACTTTTCTTTGTACATTAATCCTTTATGATTATTAACCCAATACCTATTTGACCAATTTTCTTGTTGTTTCAAAAATAACTAATTATTACATAAATTTATGAGTTAATATTAAAAATAAAACATACAGTCCCCAACAGAAGTCCATAAACTTTGAGAAATTATCAATCTTATGGAAATCCATCAAATTGAGCCATGAAAAACAATCTTCACCATTAGAATTATCTTAAACTAACACTGCTATTGATAAAGACTTAAAAGGATAGCTTCAATGAGCTATCCATTTTTTAATATTGAAAGCTTTTTTGAATTCATTTAAATGGGACCTTAAAACATGTTTGACTTTAGACCACATAATTATATCTCTAAGAATCTGGCTTCCAGGATTAATCTCAGAAGCTGCAGAAACTTCGTGGACAATTTAAGAAGATGATTTTTTTTTGTGACAGTCATGTCTCAGTCCCCCCACTTCCTCGCTTTCAAAATTATTTGAGGACTGCCTCTTTAGATTAAAGATGAGAGCTTGAGTCATTATATTTGTACTCCAGGGACCTATACTTTAGGTCACAGAGAAATAAGCCAAGACTGAAAGTCCGTTCTAACTAAAGAACTCCATGTAGCTTTGAAAAAACATAACCTGCCAGTGTTAGCTTTCTCCTTAATGAACAAAGAATAATATTTAGTTTATGGTCTTGTGGTAAGCACTGAATATAAGCAACACCCAGCTCTTTACTCAGCGAACTTAGTTTCCTTGCATTACTATAATTAGCAAAATAGAAATTAGTGGCACATGATCAAATAAATCACAGATCTTATGCACTCTTTTATTATAAATTTATTTTGTGGATAATATTTTACCTATGATTATTTTGTTCCAATTGGTACATTAGGGTCCTTAAAGTTACAACGATATTTAGAAATAAAATGTATTGTGCATTGGATAACTTTTGTTATCTAGGCTAACATTAAAGTATTAAATCCCCTGTTAATAATAATTTGCATATTACCAATAAGAGTTACAAAGTATAAAAATACTGCTGACTGAAAGGTTAAATTTTTGATAAATCGTTCTCATGTTTTCATTCATTTTAACTTCCAAAGATATAAATGATGGAAGATTAATCTTAGACATTTACTTTATGTTATACATTTATGACTGTAATTCCTTTTCAGTTTTAATTCTTACTTTTAGACTCATCTGATGCTTTTCTCTCAGTTTTTAATATCGCACTGTTGATGTCCCCTGTCTAGTTTTAAACATTTATAGATTATTAGACTATTTTATGAAGTATGTAAAACATTTTCAAAAACAATGTTTGATAGTCTATATGTGGTTGTCATGTTATTTCAGCTTTCTTACTTTATTTTATAAATGCAGTGAGAGGGTATTTTATTTGTACTGAGATGTTATTACTTTCTGTGTGAATAGGTCAGATACCCTCAAGTGAATTAACCTGGGCATTTGCTGTTAATATTCACACATAAAATGCAAAGTGCAAATGAGAAATTAACTCAGCTTAGCAGAACATTGATTACAAATTATACAAAGGCCAAAAAAAAATAAAATATTGACAAGGCTTTGTCTTCAACTAATTTCTTCATCTCAAATTTGAATCTAAGATTTTCACTCCCATTTTATCTTTAAATCAACAAACTTGATTATTTAATACAATACTATTAAAGATTTTTAAGGAATATTTAAGGAATTCAACAGATAAGAAAAGAATCAAATAGACTCTCTGGAAAATAAGGCCAGACATTTTGCTTACTTTACATGAATTATGCCTGGGTATAGAAAAAGCCCTCAAGTCAAATCTTTCCATTTTCATTCTATATTTAAATTCCTGCAACTAGTCATTTCTTAGATTTACGACGCAGAGGATGTCTCAATATAATGTTTGGGGCCAGTTATCCATTATGCATTTATAAGCATTATAATTGATTCAAAATTGAGTTGATTTAACTTTCTATCAATAAAAATCAGAAGGCATGGGAAATCAGGGAGAAAGATTTTGATAAAAGGGAGAAGGTATTCTATCCTAAAGGAATTGAATTTATCAGGAAGGATGGATTGGAGGATTTCTGTGGAGTTCAGGAGCAGTAGTTTCTCCAAGAGATTTCAGAAACAGGAATGTAGTGACAAAAGGAAAATATTCAAAAGGCTAATAAAACAACACCAAAATGCTGACAACAGATTTTGGCCATGATTTAAATTATAGCTAAGGATATATTTCTAAAAGAAAAAAAAAATCTGTAAAGTCTCACTTGAATTCAAAATTTGGATTCAGAGGCAAATGGTCTGAGAAGAGACAAAAGAGAATGCTCAAAGTTACAACATTAACAGACAAAACATATAATGTCTGAGCAGCCAAATTAATAAAAGAGATTCATTGTGGGAAGATCCCTTTATTCATAACATTATTTTATATATAGTTAATATCAGGAATGTATTAGATTTAAGCACTACCACAAACTGTATATACTACTACTTACTAATAAATAAGAAGATGTAAAAAACATCATGATAAATGCCATAACCAATATAAATACAATTAACCAAAAAAAGCGAATTATTAACTTTTTCTTGAAAGCAGAGACAAAACACCAAAACAAAACAAAATTTAAAATGGAATTGAGAAAAATATATAGGGACACCAAATTGAAGGTAGAGAGAGATTATCTTGGCAGAGCTAATACGTGGAAGATATCAATATTTTCATATTAAACATAATATTTCATATAATCACATTAGCTGGTTATTGATTTTGCAAGGTATATATTTTAATATATTTAAAATACAATTTAATATACAAAAGTATAAGTACAAATCTTACAGCATATTTTCACTCATGTTGAAAAAGTGGTGTCTGTTTATTTTGTGAAAAACATTTATACCATTCATAATGCGATATGTTCTTGCTTAATTATTAAAATGGTGTGATAATGACGTATTGTATCATCTGTGTGATCATCGTGTGGTCAAAAACACTTCAATGTATAATTTTATTTATACTCTCATGGTTGTTAGACAGCATTCAAATGAACTAAATCAAAAATCAACATTCCAGAAGTGGTTTCTTAGTATTCGAAATAATTTTATTAAAATCAGCACCTCACTATTTGCTATTTAGCTAATGTTTTCATTTGCAAAATGATTGGTGTTTTAGGTTACTAATTGTAAAAAATTTGTGGTACCTATGTGCCTTGCACTCATGAGACTTGAAAATCCAGCAAGTCTTGCGGCCTTAGACTCAAGGTTGATATCTCCACTGTTCTCACACAGTCTGCTTCATGGAAGACTGTTGTATGACCCAAATATAGGTTTAGATGGTTCCTTTAGGTAAATATTATTACATAACATTGCTCTACTTTGAACTGAATCATTAGTGAAGGTACCAGGTAGTGGAAATGCCTAAGGATATAGAATGGAAGATCCCAAAACTATGTGTTCACTAATGAAATAAATTAGTGAACACATTTATTCACTATAATAAATGAAGAGTGTGGTCTGAAGCATTTTCGTTGGAACAGATTACCTGGTAATTAGTTTATGCTGAAAGAGACATATAGCCCTCACGACTCTGAGCACTGAAGGCCAACAATATTTACCAAGGAAATTAAAAAACTGCTAACTGACCAAATTGACTTGGTCAGGTTACAGAATCCCCAATTTTAACATTAAATTAAAATGCTATGGATCATTGATATTAACAATTTTTCATCTAGTTCAACAATTATTTTTTGAATGCAAACTTAATAGGCCCTCAGTACTGAGAAAGGCCCTAGGAAAGAGATGACAAATTCCTTGTAATCAGGAACTTACATGCTTCACAAGGAATCTAAATTAGTGGTAGAGTCAAGATGAATTCTAGGAGTTTATTAAAAGTAAATATCACAGTGAGTGGTAGGGAAATCACAGATACCAGTTAAGCGGCCATCCAGCCCAGCCCTCACCCGCCCCCATCTCCTTCTCTGGGGAAGTAATGAATACATCACACACTACGTGGCCATCCTCTGACCACTTATAGAGTGTGCTATTCCACAACCTCGGGGAGATGTTAAATCTCAAGAGAAGACCCAGCCAGGCCTTAAATCAGAAACCAGGAAAAAAGAGTCCCATGTATTTATCAGAACAGGAATACTCAGTGGGAGACCCTCCCTCATCCCTTGGTGGATCAAAACCAGTGTGCCGGTCTGAATCTGTGGTGGACCCCAGAAAAGCCATGCCCTTTGATCCTCATTCAGTATTGCTGGGTGGGAGCATTTTGATTGTTTCTATGAAGATGTGACCCACCCAATTGTGGGTGGTAACTTTTGATTAGATGATTTCCATGGAGGTGTGTCTCCACCCACTGAAGGTGGAGTTGCTTGCTGGAATCCTTTAAAAGAGGAAACATTTTGGAGAGAGTCCCTTTTTTGTAGAGCCATGAGAAAGCCAGCAGAGGCTGCCATGTTTGCCATGTGCCCTTTCAGCTGAGAGAGAAATGTTGAACATCGTTGGCCTTCTTGATCCAAGGTATCTTTCCCCGGATGCCTTAAATTGGATATTTCTATAGACTTGTTTTAACTGGGACATTTTCTTGGCCTTAGAACTGTGAACTAGCAATTTATTAAATTCCCCTCTTTAAATGCCATTCTGTTTCTGGTATTTTGCATTCCCGCAGGTAGCAAACTAGAACAACCACACTCCATTAGTATATATTAACCTCTTCTCTGGCTTGAAGTAGGGTGAGTGGAGCTGTCATTTATTGACCCCAACTTGGAGCAGTTTTGAACTACCCAAGGACGAAGACCACGATGGGACTTCTTCCTCTATTGTTTCGGACGTCTTGTGCTATGTAATTGACCAGTAGATTATTTGCCCTTTCAGAATTCATTCTTTTGTGCCCTGAACCTGTGTTTCCATGCACCATTGTAGCAACTCACTACATTGTGAGCTGGAAACTCTGATGAGGACTTCATGGAGGGAATGAATATTGAAGCATTGGAGGCAATAAGTAAATATTTTGTGGGTGTCCTCCTAATAGAAGGTATACTATGAACAAAGAAGAATAGAAGGGACTAAAATGGCATGTTGCAGAAGTCACTTGTTTATAGCTGGAGGAACTGAGGATGGAGTGAGACCAACATATGAAACATATTAGGTGCCTATATATGGATTTTGTAATGTATTAAATGTATTTATGCACAAGAAAAAGTCTCTTTCCTTACTGACTGCAAAACAAGAAAAAGGAAAACAAATATCTGCACCAATATATCAATGGTATTTATTCTAAAAACCATATTTATATATCCTAAAGTCAATATTTGAATAGAATCATTCAAAGACATAAATCACATATGCATTAAATGTTTACTCTTGGTTTTAATTAGAAATAGTTTTTTCATTATATCATTCCCACTCTTTGATTAAAATTGTCATTACAATACTGTATATAAACAGAAAAGTGAACAAGTTCTAAGGGTAACAGCTCAGTAAATCAATACTACTGTGTAACTTTCTCATGGATGAAAACTATAAAACATTACATGAAAACTGGAAATACCCTTCATTTCCCCCTCCTGTCAATATCTCCAACATTTACTCACAGATAATGTTTATAATGATTCCAAACAATGAAAATTAGTTTTGAGGGATTTCACTGAACTCTGTGTTCCTGAGATGCAACTGTATCACAGCCTGTAGCAACAGTTAAAAAGTGGTACATTTTTAGCTTTAACTTTCTCATTGTGCTAGTTTATAGACATTATTAATTCTTACATATTGAACTTCTATCAACAACATCGCTAGATTAACGTATTAATTCAAATAAGTTATCCGTACTTATTTTCTTCTGGTCTTTTCTTATCCAAGAATGACAGTTTTATTTCTTCTTTTTCATTTCATAATCCATTGATTTCTTTTTATTACTTTATTGCATTGATTAGACTCCTGTGCTGAGAGAGGTAAGAAGTCCGAAATGGGCCTCATTGGACTAAAATCAAGGTGTTGGCAAAGCTGCATTCCTTCCTGGAGTCACCAGAGGATAATACTTTTTTTGTGCCCTTTTACCTTTTTTCTCACTTTTAGAGGCTGCCACCATCCCTTGCTTTGTGGCCCCTTTCCATTTTCAAATTCATCAGTGGCCCTTCATGCCTTTTTCATATTGTATCACTTTAGCCCTGACTCCATTCCCTCCCTTTCCACATTTGAGGACACTTGTTATTATTCTGGGCTTGCATGGATAATCCAACCTTTATTGCCATCTGCAATCTTAATTCCCCTTGGCCATGTAATGTAGCATATTCACAGGTTTCAGGTATCAGGATGTTAACATCTTGTGGGGACCAATATTTTGCCAATCACAAAAAGATAATTTATTTTCTTTATGTTTACTAATATACCTGGATTTAAATCTATCATTTTATTTTTAATTTTCTATTTGTTCCATGTGCCTTAAATTCATTTGCTCTCATTTCTTGCCTACTTTTGGATTGTTCAGTTTTCTGTTTGATATTTCCCTTTCATTTTTCTTTTATTCCCCACTTCCTAGTTATATATGCTGATACCATTTTTCACTATCCTAGGAATTATAACAGACTCCTGTAACTTATTAAAATACAATATGAATTAGTACTTTTGCAAATTCTTGGACAGTGCAAAGACTTCAGAATACCATTACTCCACTTACAATATTCCTGTCTCTTGAGGTTTTTGTCTCCATGCTTTTAACATACTTTCTGTATCTTGAACTCACAAATAGCATTTGTTTAATATAATCAATACATATATATGTGCATACATATATTTCCTATTTATTTTATTTTTCATTCTTTTCTGCAGTGTAGATCTGCTAAGAGTTGAGGTGGTTAATTAGATGTACCAAACTGAATATAATAATGATACCTTTATTCGCTTAGCATGACAGTGCAGGCAATAGGCAAAAGAAACAGGTTCTGGTTCCCTAGTATTCCATTTTTTTCTCCACGGAGTAGCAACTGGCAAGGGACAGATGGCTTACAACACATATGAAGGGAATTCTCTCACTGCCAGGAAGCTAAGGAAGATTCTCTTATCTTTTTATAGATTCTGGGAATTAAGAGGGAGAGAGTGGTAGAAATGCTAGGAGTAGAAAAGTACTGCCTACTACAATCTCTCGCAGTATAAAATATTATACAACATGGTGTTAGATGATGCTATGATCAAGGGACTGGGAATTAATTTATGTTTTGGGCAGCTGGAGGAAGAGAGATCCAAAGATAAAGAAGAATTGGAGAAAAATATCTTAAGGACAGGGCAGGAGACAATAGTGTTGCCTGTAGAAGTGTTTTCAATCAAAATTGAGAAAACTACTATGAATTAATTCTTAGTGGTACAGGGATTGAAGTTAAATTCACTTTATTTACTTTTTCCTCTTCTTTGTTCTCCAGCATCTAAAGTTCTTAGTTTTCCATTATTTTATATTTAATTATCCATTTAAGAGGTGATTCACTTCTGTTGCTTTTTACCTAAATACATTCTCCTTGGATCTGTCATCTAAATAATATCTAAGAGTATTTAATCTAGTGAACCAATGCTAAACATGAGGAGGAATATACCCTTAGTGTCAATCTGCAGGAAAGGTCCAGATCCATATGGAAAGATTTCAGTCTCCAGCATTTCAGTGATCATGGATAAGGTCATATGTCTGAAGTTGCTGAGACTCACAAGCAAATGTTAATGCATGCTGAATCTGAACTAAAGTGATTATGTAGACAATCTCACTCTTTTTCTTTTTTTTTTTTTTTCATAATACCCCTGGCAAGACTGCGGTATTGTTTGATGTCAACATGGGAGTGGGATGGGACAATGAAGTAGGAGAGAATTGCCAAACAGAACTAGGATAAATTATTTTATTTACTTTTTACTGTTATAAACCTTTGAGCTAGGATTGGCATAGGAGTAGTGTGTGATCACATATGATAAATTGGCCTTAAAACATGAATACAATTTAGATTTTTATTATTTTCAAAGTCATCCTTTGTTTCCAAGGAAACATATGCAATAATATCCTTTTTCTTATAAACAAAATTGGCCTATGAAAGTCCCAGATGATCTGAGATAGAAAAAAAGTCCTAATTATGTGATTGTCCAGTGGGAAGTAAGAACCAGGAAAGAGGTAGAACTGATTGGGAATTTTATTTGGTTGAAAATGTTATAAGATGAAACTCCAGATGAATTTTATCAAATACTAATATATTTCTTTTTAAGGTTTTTCTGATTTATCCACTGTAATTTCCTAAAGAATGATGCAAATGCATCCTTATATATTGTGTAATATGTCAAAAACATATTTTATTCTCATCAGTTTCTTAAATTCAACGTGTATAATAGATTACCTATTCCTTGTTTTAGGGGTTTCTCCTATGGACTTCATTAAACTTTAGTCTTTTATCTTCCTGGAATATATTACCAATATTAAAGAAAACATGATCAAAGATAAGTCATCCATAATATTCTAATATTCTAATCCCAATATAGTTTATTGTACTAAAACACTTGAGACATGTACACCTTTCATTTTATGCTAATTCACATATGCAACATTGCATAATCACAGAATATGATTATAATAATTACAATAATAGTTACAGATATCAACTACATTGTACATAGCAATCTGATTTCTATTAACAATTCTGTGATGTAAAATCTGTTCTTTCATCAGTTTAAATAATGAAATATTTAATGAACCTAAAATACTCTATATTAATGTACATTAATCCAATAACTTTTATTTTCTTCTCTTAGATACACTTCATTTTTTAAGGTATTATTTATAAAATGAATGAAATTGAATTAAAAATCTATTCAGAAATCTTTACTCACTCTTGTTCTGTGAAATGTCAGAGAAAACATCTCATCTTATTATTGAATATGTCAAGGGACATTTTCCTGGAAGTAATTCTGCTGTAGAATTGTACTTCTTTCTTAGTACAAGAATGGATGGAATTCCATCCAACAAATGCAGTGAAAATATAAGCCTTGCTAAGATTATAGTAGTATGTGTTTGAATGTATGTATGTGTGTGTGTGTAATGGGGTAAGCTGTAGGGTTCAGAAATGAAAGGAAATGTAACTTGAATGTATTGAGTAGAAGCAGTAGACAAATTGCTATGGGTACATCTAGAATTCTGACAGAGGGGTTACACTTGAAGGGAAGAATGACATTTGAGTTGGGCCTTATAGAATCAATAGGCAGAGAAGGATATGTAGGACAGATGTTCTAGACTTAGAAAACAATGGAAAAATTCAAAGTGTGCTTGTTTTTTTTTTTTTTCATTACTTAAATACTTTATTCCTCAAGTTCCCTCCCCCATCAAGGACTACAGAATGATATTCATCAGAGCAAAGACAAGTCTTACTTAGGAAAAAAGGGTCCCCCTCAACAATGAATGCTGATTCCAAAGGTAACTGTGAACAAGGTGTAGTTAACAGAATAAAGAAATAAAGTGTGTCACCTACTCAATGACAAAATGAAAAGGTGCCTTCAAATTGTCAAAGTCCTTCCTTAAAATTCTTAGGTAAAAGCAGATAAATCATTTCCTAATGCCAGGGATGCAATTCTGATATAACCACAGCCCAAGAGCACCACAGTCTTCTAATTCTTCCAATTCTCGTGCTTACTTCTGACTTCCAGAGCTCCACCTCCCTTCTTCCCACTGAGATGTCTTTTAATCAAGTAGAAACAAGAGGATAGGATTCTTAAGGAAATCAGGATGACCTTAGGGTGGTTGTAAAAACATTTTCACTGGTTGCCTAATGCTCCTTGTTTCAAATGCAAATATTTCTTCTTTACCATTCAATGAATAAGTTGAAACATAAAAATTAAATAAAATATTTAAGAAAATAGCTAAAATACATCCCTCAAAATAAATAAAATCTGATGCAATAAAAGGAGGTAATAAAATAATATTTTTTAAATGGTGAAAAAAAGAAAAATCCGCGTAGAATATGATAATGCCATTTGTCTGAATTTAAAGGTCACATACCCTGTAACAACTGTCCTGCTTCATTGACATAAACACACTTCTCTAGGCCAGGATTACTGTTGCACTTGAGATGAACTTGAAGGAATTTAAACCAGTAGATGTGGAAATGATGAAGGACAGAGTGCTCTGGCAAAATTATTAGAGCAAGCAAAAGTAAGATAAAGGAAAATAGGATATCTCAGGAAAACAGTGAGTCAGCCAGTTTGACTTGAGCACAGGATTCACATAAGGAAGTAGTGGGAGTCACAGTTGGATAAGTGGATTTTAGGCCTTCAGATAACACCGGGGTAAGAAGTTTGCATTTATTTAGTAAAAACTGAGAGTCTTGAGAAAGTTTTTATTTTGAACTGACATGCATTATTTGTTTATAATTCTTCCTGTTCCAAGGAACAATAAATGCCATTTGTAAAGATATAGAAAAGAGTAAGAAGAAACTTCAAATATGTGAGCAAGAAAAAACCTAGGAAATTTTTATTAGAAAGAAGTCAAGAGGGAAATGACCTAAGTAAGAGAAATGAAATGGAAACAATGAGCAAATAATGAATTAACTAAAGAAAAATTATTTTTAATTACAATAATGTGTGACAATTATACATTGTGAAAACAGTTAAGTAAAATTTCTGTTACATGCTTCTAACTTACATGCACACATCTATGCATATCTATATACCCTATTTGTTTTTATGTTTTTAAAAATTATACACATGGGTTAATAAAGTCCTAAAACTTGCTTCTTTCTGCACAATACACAATACAATAGGACCTCTTTTGTGTTGTTATATGCAGAATTGATTAATCTTTTTATGGTTGAACAAGTGTTATTGCGGTATAACATATGTATAGAAACGTACACTTATGAAACGGTGCACAGTCAGAAGGGGTTTCACAATGTAAAGCCCCAATGAAATCAAGAACATGAACAATAAACAGAAAATGAATAGTGTTAGGTCAGGGGAGTAAGGGAGGGCTCTATGGCTGGACTCATGAAGTCATTTTGGAATGGGAGGTGAATTGTTACAACCAAGGTCTTTATGCAGCAAACATCGGCTCACTCGTTGCTCAAGGCCATCTGACCACCCGCTGCTCAGCCCGCTAGCATAATGATCCTTTGTTTAATGTGCCGCCCCTTTCATGCCATCACCTGACCCCTGCCCTTAGAAACTGCACTCGCCAAAGCCCGTGCGCAGACTCACCTCACTCCATCTTGGGTTTGGTGAGCTCTGCCAGGGAGTGCAGCCAATAAAGCACACTCACTTAAAATCATTTCGTCTACTTTCCTTTCTCTCAAATACCTCATATCTTAAAACCTTTCAAATAGCACCCCAAATAACTCACTCACCTAATCTTCTATTTACTGTGCCACTAACAGACTGTAATTGCTATCTATTCTGTACATTCTATTCCATAAGGCTGCTTTTGCTTATTATTAATATTAATTAATATTAATTAATCTATATTATTATGTGCCATTACAGAACATTCTCATTACTAGTTAACATTCCCTTATGTGACTGTACCATAATTCATTTAAACAATCTACTATTAATGGGTATTTGGTTATTTCTAGTTTGAAGCTTATTAATTATGCTGCTGCAAACATATTTGTGCATGTCATTTATATTTTCTATAATATGTATATCTATTTATATATTTCTGTTGAAATAGAAGTAGGCTTGCAAAGTCTTGGAATATGCATTTCTTCAGATTCAGTAAATAATGGCAAAGGCTTTTCCGACAGTTTAAACAAATTAATTAGTAGTGCTCTTTGCTATTGGGGTGTCATTTCTTTTAGGTTATCTCAGCTGACAGAGCAAAGAAGTTTAAGAATGTATGCAAACTCTTGTATAAACAAGTATCTACAAATATTTCCATATTTGACCTCTTTCTCTCTTTATAAGTATAGCTAAACATGACTTCATACTGGTCTTGTCAACACCAAGCCATTACATATGGATCATTCTAGCCTTCTTCTGCTAATCAGTAAAATCCCTCTCCAGCAGTGAGAAACCTGACTCCTACCATCTGTAATCCGTTTACTTAATCGTCCAGTTCTAGTATACATCTACAGCAGTGTCAGAAATGTTAACCCATACCCTCAATGGGAAATAACTTTACTAACTATAATAGAATTATTATATATGGTTACTGTAGCCTTACAGATGCCACTCATTTGTATATATGTGTGCTGGAATTTAACAAGTTGAGGTGCATATTACCATTTCTACAATTGTAAGTTTCTTTCATACATTTGTGATACAGTTAGATTCTCTTTTCACAGCCTGAATTCCTTCCTGAGTCCCCCTCATCTAAATTATTCATTTTTAATTTGCATACTTAAGGTTCAAACTTTGTGCTGTAAAGTTCTATGGGTTTTGACAAATGCATAATGGCACAAATTCACAATTATAGTATCATACAGAATAATTTTACCATCCTAGAATTCTCCTGTGTATCACCTATTCCCTGAAACACTGGCAATCACCAATCTCTATAATTTTACCTTTTCCAGAATGTCATACGATTTTAGAATCATATGCTATGTAATCTATTTACACTGGCTTCTTTTACTTTGCAATATGAATTTAAGATTCATCTATGTCTTTTTATGATTTGATAGTTTATATTTTCAATAAATGAATAATGTTCCATTAATTAATAAAGTGTTTATACTTTAATATAGGGAAATTTATGCATTATCCAGGTATATGCAGTAAGAGCCAACTTTCTTGTTGCAGCAACCATATCGTTACCATTATTTGTGCTCTTTATTCCTTTGTGTTGATTCATATATACTAGAACAGTTTTCCTTCTTCCTGAAGGACTTTCTTTAATATTTCAAGCAATATGAGTCTGCTGGTGATAAACTCCTTCAGTGTTTTTATATCTGAAAAAGTTTTTCTCCTTCATTTAAAAAATGCATTTCTTTAACCAGGTATAAATGTTTTTATAGGTTAAAGATGTTATTAGATATCTTTAAAGATGTTACTCCACTGTCTTTTCATCTGCATCATTTACAACAAGAAATCTCCTGCCATCCATAACTTTGTTCCTTTATCAATAATGTGATTATTTTTTACTTCGGTTGCTTTCCCCTTCATCACTGATATTGAGCAATTTGAAAAATTTTTGAACAATTTGTCTACAAATATTTTTCTATCCCATCTGTTGTCATCTGACGTTCTGGGGTTTCTAATTTTACTGATTACACAATGTTCAGATTGTTTGAGGTTTTCCCAGAGTACATTGATGTTCTGTTCTTTCTTCCCCCTTGGTGTTTTTTCTCTTTGTTTCATTTTCGACATGTCATTAAGACAACTTAGTGTCTTAAAGTTCACTCATCTTTCATTTTGCAGTATCTCGTTAATCTCATTTGAAGTGTTTTCATCTCTCACAGTGTGGTTTTCATCATTAGACATTTGACTTGGATAATTTTTATATATTCTATGTCCCAATTGAACTTGTTCAGTCTTTCCTCTGCATTTTGAATATATGGAATACAGTTCTATAAACTCTTTTTATATACTTTATGCCAATTTTAATCTGTATCTGTCTGGCTGAGTTATAATTGATTGATTTTTCTTTTCATTATGAGGCTTATTTTCTTATTCTTTGTATTCCTGGTAATTCTTTATTGGATGCCGTGAAACTTACCTTATTGGGTGCTGGATATTATTTGCATTTCTAAAAATACTTTTAGGATATGTTCTGGGAAACACTATCATCTCTTTGCCCTTTTTTTTTTGTATGCTGTATGACAGGGTCACATTTCATTAATTTCCATGTGAGTATGTCGTTATTGCAGCACCATTTGTTGAATGTTTTTATTTGCTTGTTTTTTGTTTGTTTGTTTTGGGGGAAGTGTATGGACCAGGAATCCAACCTGGGTCTCCCGCAGGCAAGAATTCTACCACTGAACTACTCTTGCATTCCCATCCCTTTGCTCTTAAGATTTGTTAAGCAGCAAAAAAGTATGCTCAGTCTAGGGATAATTATCCCCTACAGTTCTATATTCTGTCCAGTATCTATGTTTGGTCCAATAAATTACTGTGTAAATTATGAGGTTTTCCTTTTTGTTTGTGGGAAAAGGCATTTTTACTTACTCTGAATAAATGTCAGGGTACAACTCTTTCTTTTCCTTTTGGGTGGTTCTCTCCCTGGTCTTGGGTAGTTTTCTCACATATATTCTCTAAAGAGTAGTTAGCTGAATTTCTAAGGGTACCCTCTGAAGACCTCCAGAATTATTTCTCTATACAGATCTCTACTCTCAGGTACTCTACCCAGAAAACTGTACTCTTTTGATATATATATATTTTCACCTTTCTGGACTATCTGCCATGTATTCCAATTCAGTGTGTTTACTGGTCTCTTTCTGAGTCCCCCCGCCCCATGCCAGAAAAGGAAAAAAAAAGCAAAACATTGGACTTCATCAAAATAAAAAAAAATTGTCTGTAAAAGACTCTATTAATGCAACAAAAGACAAACCATAGCCTGCAAAGAAAAACTTTGCAGGGGTATTCAGGTCAGTGTAAATGGGCAATTTCTAGGATCCAGCATACATGCCCAGGAGAAGACAGACACATGCTCAGAAAGGACCAGAGAAGACCCTAACTTTTCAATTGAGCTGTTCTTTCTGTTCATTTTTAGGACAACTTAATTCTGAGGGTGAACACTTGCACAGGCTAATCTGTAAATAATGGAGTAGTGTTATTTTATATCAAAGAAATCTGTCTCGGCACTAGTTGAATACATGCATAAGGAGCAGACAATTCAGTGTCTAAATTCGATAGATTATACCCTAAAACATCAAAATGCCTAGGTTGTAACAAAAGGTTGCAAAATACAAAGAAACAGGAAATTTTGGCCCAGGTTAAAAAAGAGGCTAAAGCTTTAGAAACCATCAATTAAACTAAACGGTGCTTGGACATAACAGAAAAGCGTATTTTAAAAAATGGGCTAAATATACTCAAAGAACTAAATGAAAACACAAACAAGGAACAAAAGAAAAACAGGAAAACAATAGATAAACACAAAGGGAATATCAATAAAGAGGAAGAAATAATGTCAAGGAAAGTAACCAAGCTGAAAACCGAGATAACAGAAGCAAGAAAGAAATCTCCTAGAGGAGTTCAACAGCTGATTGGAGCTCGTAGAAGAAAGGGTCAGTGAAATTGTAGATAAGACAATTGAAATTATTCAGTCTGAGGAGTGGAGAGGAAAAGAATGAAGACAAGTGAACAGAGCCAGAAAGACCACTGGGATACCACAAATCATATCAATATATACCTTGTGTGGGTCATAGAAAGAAGAAAGAGAGAGAGAGGAGCACAAAATATAGCAAAGAAAGAACAGCTGAATGCTTCCCAAATTTAAAGAAAGACATGAATGCAGACTCCAAAAATCTCAACGAACTCCAAAGAGGATAAATCCAAATAGAGACCTGGTATAAATAAACTTTTGGATGCCAAGGATAGAGAATTTGGAAACTCACAAGAATAAAGCAACGCTTCATGTGAAAGGGAGCCTCAATAATACTAATTGCCAAAAAAAATGTCCTGCATTATCAGTAGTTACTTTAAATAATTTAAACTCTCACCAATATCACACAATCTTGATATGGTAGCTTTATAATAAATTTTGAAATCATGTAGTAAATCTACTACTTTATTCTTTTTCGATTTTGTTTTAGCTATTCTAGTTACTTTACCTTTTTATAAATTTTAGAATAATCTTCTCTGTTTATAAAAATTGTTTTTAGGACAGTGATAGAAATTGTTATAAGCCTGTATATCAATTGAGAAGAATCAACATCAATACTGATTTGAGTCTTTCAGTATGTCAAACACTATGTCCCTCCATTAACTTAGGTATTCTTTGATTTCATTCACCAGTGTCTTGATGTTTCAGAAAACAATTCTTATATATGTTTTTTAAAACTTAGATAAGCATTTCATTTTTTAAAATGATTGTAAATAGTATTGCATATCTTTTGTCTCCATATTCATTTCTAGTACAAATAATCATTTTGCATTTGTCTTGTAGTTTACAAACTTGCTGAACTCATTATTAAAATAATTTTTTTTCTTGCAGATTCCCTACAATTTTCTATACATGCAATTGAGAAATCTGTAAATAGGGACATTTTCATGTCTTTTTTTCAATTTGTAGGCATTTTATTTCCTTTCCTTGACTTATAACACTGGCTAGGTATTCTAACCATATTTTGAAAAACAGAGGTAAGAGACACCTCCTTGACTTCTTCCTGATTTCTTTGGGTGGGGGGTGGTTCATCTATCCCCATTAAATAATAAGTTGTTGAAATTTGTCCAATGTTTTTTTCTGCATCAATTAATAATGATTGTGTGATTTTTATTCTTTAGCCTAATATTCTGATGTACTACACTGATTAATTTTTTAAATATTGAAACAGGCTTGAATTGCTAGAGTAAAATCCATTTGAACATGTTACATAATTTCTTTTAATATATTGCTGAATTTTGTTTGCTAATACTTTGCTATGGTATATGTTTATATGTCTATGTGGGGTATTGAGCTGTAGTTTATTTTTGTATTGTGTTTGGTTTTGATACAGGATAATAATAGCTTCATGATATTACTTGGGAAGTGTTTCTTCTTCATATCTGTTGTCAAAAAAATTGTGCAGAATTGGTGTTAATTCTTTAAATGTTTAGTAGAATTCTCTCGTGAAGCCATCTGTATCTGGAACTTCTTTGCTGGAAGTTTTTACATTATGAGTTAAATTTTTAAAAAAGTTATAAGGCTATTCAAATTATCAACTTGGAGTGTGCTGTGATAGTTTGTGATTTTCAAAAAACTGGGTCTTTTCATTTAAAGTGTTACATGTGTGTGTGTAGGGCTGCTTGTAATATTCTCTTATAATTTTGATATCTGCAGAATCTGTAGTGATATTTACTGTTTCATTTTGAATATTGGTAAATTTGAATCTCCTCTTTTTTCTTTGTAAATCTTCATAGAGTAGTGTGAATTTTATTCATTTTTTCTAAGAACCACACCTTTGTTTCATTATTTTATCTTTCAGTTCCTTTGATTACTGTTCTTAACTTTATTATTTCCTTCCATCAGTTTAATTTGAGTTTATTTTGCTCCTCATTTGCATGGCTCTTGAGGAAGGTTCTTAAATTATTTACTTGAAACTTTCCCTTTTTATAATGAATAAATTTAATGCTATTAATTTCTTTGACAGCCCTGCTTTAGCTCTGTCCTACAAATAATGTAATATAGTTCATTTTTATTATTTAATATATATGTTTTTATTTCTTTCTAGGATTCCTCTCTTTTGGTGAATGAATTACTTACAGGTGTGTTTTAGTTTTCCAGTATTTGGCGATTTTTCTCTTTTCCTTATTGATTTCTAATTTGACTCCATTGTAGTCTGAAATTTGTATGATTTCATTTTTTTTAATTTTTTGAAGTTTGTTTCATGGTGCAGGATATTGTAAATCATGTCATATGTTCCCTGAGTACTTGAAATGAATGTGTATTATGCTGTTCTTGTGTATTCTGATACTGACTAATTACATTGATGACTTATTTGAAATCCTTACTGATTTCCTGTAGAGTTTTTTTCAAATGCACCTTTATTGAGATATATTTATACACCATACAATCCATCCAAATTACACAATCAATTCTTCGCAGTATCATAGCATGGTTATGCATTCATCACTATGATCAAACTTAGAACACTTGTATTACACCATAAAAAGAAATAAAAGGAAAAAAAGAAAACCCCAAACATCCCATAAATCTTATCCTCCCCTTATTGATGCCTAGTATTACATTCTACTCAATTTAAACACTTACAATAAAGGCAAGTTAACAGAGAAGAAAGAGACTAGAAGAGAGGTAGATATATGGATCAGTGGAATAGAATAAAACATCCATAAGTATATCCATACAAACACATGCAACTGACTATTTATTTATTTGCTATAGGTATACAATCATTATCAAAGTTCAGGGCTACTAGATTACAGCTCAACAAGTTCTTGCATTTCCTTCTAGCTATTCTAATACATAAGAAATTAGAAAGAAATATGTTGTTCTAGTTTGCTAGCTGCCGGAATGCAACACACCAGAGACGGATTGGCTTTTAATAAAAGGGGATTTATTTTGTTGGTTCTTCAGAGGAAAGGCAGCTAACTTTCCACTGAGGCTCTTTCTTACGTGGAAGGCACAGGATAGTCTCTGCTGGTCTTCTCTCCAGGCCCTTGGGTTCCAACAGCTTTCCCCTGGGTGATTCCTTTCTGCAGCTCCAAAGGCCTGGGCTAAGCTGCGAGTGCGGAGACGAGGCATGCTGAGCTGCTTAGGCTGTGCTACGTTGCATTCTCTCATTTAAGCACCAGCCAATTAAGCCAAACGTCACTCATTGCAGCAGACACGCCTCCTAGCTAACTGCAGATGCAATTGGCAACAGATGAGGTTCACATACCGTTGGCTTATGTCCACAGCAACAAGACTAGGTATGCTCACCTGGCCAAGTTGACAACTGAATCTAACTAACACATATGTATACATGGAATCAGTATTCATTATCATTAGTTAAATCCAAATTTCTCTTATATCACCTCCTTCTCATTTAATCATTCTCTGAATCTTCAGGGATATCCTATATAGGTTTTGATCATTTGCTGACATGTTGACATTTCAAACTGCAAATTTTGAATCTCTTTGGTCCTTTCAGTTCTATCAATTTTTCTCCAGGTATTTTGTAGCTTTGTGGCTGTTGCTTGGTGCATATGCATTTAGGATTGCCATGTCTTCTTAGTGGACTGAATCCTTCTCATTATTTAATGTACTCTCTTTGGTAATATTTTTTGCTCTGAAGCCTTCCTTATCTGATACCAAATATACAGTAACTCCTTTTTTCTCCCAATTAGGTTTAAATGATATATCTTTTTCCCCATGCTTTTCTTTCTACCTGTCTATATCATTGTATTTTAAATGAGTTTATTCTGGACAGTATGTAGTTAAACCATATTTCAAAATTCATTCTGCCCTTCTTCGTCTTTTAATTGCATTAAAAATTGCATTTAATGAAATTACTAATATGTTTGGGTTTTAAGATTGCCATTTTATTTTGTTTTTGGCTTGTCCTCTCTGTTTTTTCTCCCTGTTTTCCTATGGGTTACATTACAAAAGAGGTACCTCTTTTTGTAGTTATGTTAATGGTTGTGATTAGGTATTATGATATATATGCAAAACTTATCACATTCTCAACACTATCAATTTCAGTGAAATATAATTATCAACCAAATTATTAGAACCATGTTAGACAGCCTTATAATTTTTGTTTCAAGCATCAAACATAATTTATAAAACAAAAGAAAATGGGAGCCTATTGTAGTTATTTATACTTTAATGCTTTCCAATTTTCTTTCTTCTGATGTTCCAAGCTTCCTTCTTTTAGCGTTTCATTTCTATGTAAGGAGTCTCCTGTTATCCTTCATTTAAGGTAGATATGCTGACAAAAATTCCTATAGCTCGCTTTAACCCGAGATTGTCCGATTTCCTCTTCAGCCCTGAAAACATATTTTTGCTTGACAGTTCTTTTCATTGAACTTGAAAAATGTGTCACCTCCTGCTGTTTTCCATTTCTGCTGAGCAACCTACTGTCATTTAGACTGCTTTACCCTCTAAGTTAGGTGTCATATTTCTCTGGCTGATTTCCATATTTTTCTTTACTATAGTTTTAAGAAATCTGATTATGATTTATCTTGGTGTGTGTTTCCTTAGGCTTATTATAATTTGGGCCCACCCAACTTTATGAATATGTAAATTTTTATCTTTCTCCAAATTGGGGAGTTTCTATTATTTCTGGAAGGTTATTTTCAGTTTCAGAAATTGTCTTTCATGGACACAGAGGTCATAAATATTAGATCTTTTGTTACACGCTCACAGGTCCTTGCATTTCAATTCATTTTTTTTAAACGCCATTTTATTGAGTTATAACCACACACCTCACAGCCCATCTGAAATATACGATCACTGGCTCACAGTGTCATAACACAGTTGTGCATACATTCTCATGATCAATTTTAGAACATTTTCATTACTCCAGAAAAGAAATAAAAATTGAAAATAAATCCCCTATACACTCCTCCTTGTTGCCCTTTTATATGTGGCTTAAATCCTGCTGTGGGTCCCTGTGGGCTTGTGTCTCTGTGTCGGGATTTAGGTGGGGATCTGTCTCATTGCTGAAAGAGGTTTTACAGTCTGCGTCCCCTATGGGAAGTGGCAGGGATCCCGGCTATAGCTTTAAGCACTTCCCAAATGGTGTGGAAACAAATGAGGGAAAGGGGAGAGGATTAGACAGTCCAGAATGGGAGTTTCCTACAGAATATTTTTCTTTCTTTGATTCAGCATCTGTGGAATCCTACTCCAGTCTTTACCTTCCTTTAAAGTTCTGAACAAGTTAATTGCCCTTTTGTCTGAGTCTCTGGGGAGAGGTTTTTAGTAGCTATCTTATATCACCTTCTGTTCATTATTGTTTTCATCTATTTTCTTTCTATGCTCATAAT